>ML677373.1:24683210-24697112 GCA_007922305.1 Dermatemys mawii
GGGGGGGTGACCCCCCCCCACTGCTGGGACATGGGGACACTTGGCCGGGGAGGTGACCCCCCCCGACTGCTGGGAAATGGGGACACTTGGCCGGGGGGGTGACCCCCACGACTGCTGGGACATGGGGACACTTGGCCGGGGGGGGTGACCCCCCCGACTGCTGGGATATGGGGACACTTGGCCGGGGGGGGGTGACCCGCCCGACTGCTGGGACATGGGGACACTTGGCCGGTGGGGGGTGACCCGCCCGACTGCTGGGACATGGGGACACTTGGCAGGGGTGCAGATGACAGAACTTCCCAGGCAATGCACCTAAACTATGGAACTCACTGCTGCAGGGGATGATCCTGCACCTTCACCATGCTCAGAACCTCTTGGGACGATAATCGTGCCACACCCTGTTTGGCAACAACCTGGCATTCCTCCGGGGGGTCTGGTGACCTTGTCTTTCCTTATCTTCTAATCTAGACTGTAAGGTCACTAGGATATGGACTGTCTTGTTGAATAGTCTAAGCACATTGAGGGCACTTTTAATAATAATGCATCACTGCTATCTAGGTACAGGAAAGCTGGTTTGCATGCCTGGGTAGGGGGTTTACAGCAGGACAACAATGTCTGTGCTGAAGGGAGGCAGATGTACATAAGAAGTATAGACATAACCTCAGCTTGCAGTTATTACACAAAACTCCCATTGAAATTTGTGGCAGTTTTACCTACATCACAAATGCTGCATTGGGCCCAGAAGCGGGAACGGTTCACATCGAAGATGGAGGTGTGAATGTGAATACTGAGCATTACAAGTCAAACAAAAATGTCTTGAAACCCTACTCCTGTGTTTGTCACTACTGATCTCCAAGGGGCTCAGCATAGATCCTGGGATCTTTGTCTGCTTCTGAGTGCCACAGCCAGAATGCCTGGCCACTTCAGGGCCATGCCAGCCTCTAAATCTTCCCTTTCAATCCCCCCGCCATGTTCCAAATAAACAAGCAGAATGCAATATTGCTTGGGGCAGCATGTCTGAGAACATTCCATGTATTGAGACCAGAGAATGAAAAGCTCTTCCCAATAAGACACTTTCTTTCGTAAGGAACTGCTGGGTTCCTTCCCGTGTCCGTGGATACCAGCTGATTCAGAAAAAGCAGGAAATCCTGAGTTAGGGCTGCTGCTGCCAAAGTGTCTGTGATTCACCCCCCAAGGCAAAACCAACACAAATAACAGCCGGAAAGACACATTGCCCAGCAATGTTGGCTTTCAGATTTAGGCCCCATCTGGCTTATGCCCATGAGTCTTTGACCAAAACCAACTTTTAATTTTGTTTTAAACCGAAGCAGAGTTTTTGCCTTTCCTTGTACCCTACCATTGACTCTGCCATCTCTGGCAGCCGGACACTAGAATCAACAGTCAGTTGCTGGAATCCCATCTTCATAGCTAGATTTACTGTGTGTGCAGATTACTGCTGCCCAAATTTGGATGGGTCCTTCTGCGGGCCACTTAATCTGCCCCTTTCCCACATAAACCAAACAGGTATATCCTCCCCCACAACTTCTGCGCCCCGATAAGACCTCTAGGAACTGTGCTGTATTAAAGAGTTATATTACTCTTGGAGCCTTCTGACTCTCCAGAGCCCTTCAGAAACCAGAAAAGAGCAAATCCAAAGCAGAGTTTGAGGATCAAAACCAAACCCGCTTAAGGATTTAGAAGGGATTTTAGAAAAAATTGACTTATCAGCTCTGTGAAAAACTTCTGTGATTCAGCCCCAAACCTTCAAAGACTCTTTCAAGTATAGTCTCCTGTCAAGGTCTAAGGGAGAGACATACTCAGACTTCTCTGCCCCTAGTCCCATATCAGTCCATGACTACCACATTTGAGGTTGCCATTTGGGACCCTAGTCTAGGATGGCTGCCTATGGATTAAGCTCTTTCATGTTTCACAGAGTTCCCCTGAAGTGATCAGAACACTGAGGTGCTCAGATACCACAGTGATGGGCATGAACTAAAAACCTTTAGTAGAATCCATTTTGCAACAGCTCCTCTAAAGCTGATAAATGCTGTTTTCTGTGATGGACAGGATAAATGCACTTCCTCCATGTTCTCTGAAACTGGAAATTCTCCATCCCATCAAAGCTTTGTTTTTCCCAAAAAGGCTTTGCCTAGTCACCACTGGAATGCCAGTTCCTAGAACAGAAAACACTCACCATGGAAACAAAGGACTTAAGAAAATCCACAAATGAGACTCCTTGCTCTGCAGATGGGATGGGAACTGTCCTTTGGACAGAGGTTGTGTGTCACAGTGTTCTCTCTCGCGCGCGGAGCTGTTTGCTTGCAGAATCTCCACACAAGCACAATGAAGTGTCATGTTGGCTGCTGAATTGTGCTTCTCTTGGATTGTTTCTCTGTGTCTGTTAGGTCAGGTTCTCTACTGCTTGTCCAGAGCCAAGTCCACCATTTAGTCCCCAGAAGAGGCAGCCAGGGGAGACTTGGTTCAATTTCTGGATTATTATCAGTGGACAGATGAAAGTCAGTGTTTGTCACCAGATCTGCAGAGCCAGAGGGAATGTGCTGCAGAGTAAAGCCCCAGTATTTTTTGAAGCTCTACATTTAAAACCAAAACCTCGGAGTAAAACACGCATGTTGCTAGGTGATGAACTGCCACATCACAGAAACATGCCAGGTTGGGATGTGGGCCTCTGGGGCTCACACTTGACCAAGCACTGCTGGTTTAACCCATCGAATCCTGGGGTTAAGAACTTGCCATTGTAAAGTCTGTGATGAGGATGGGGGAGGGAAGCCATGCCTTCTGCAGTGGCGCAAACCCTCATTGTTCTTTCAGGGATACCTCAACGATTAAAGAAAGGATCCACCAAGTCCAACCTCCTGGACCTTTGAAAGAGTCTTCGTGGAAAGATGCAGATCATGGTTTCAATTCATCTGAAGACTGGGAGGTGACAGAGGGGGAAGACACAAGCCTCATTTAATGTGATCGCCCATCGCACTGCCGCCTGCCTGGCCTCTCTGGGTTGAGCCCTGGCATTGTTTCAAGCCCTGCTCCTTCCATTCCATCTGCCGACCCCGGCTTGGGAATTCCCCTTCCCCTCCAGCATCAGGACTGCCAAGGCACCTGGCCATGAGCTCAGTGAAAGGCAGGTCTGAAGGGGCCCTGGGACTGCCCTCCTCCCGCCTGGTCTGCGATACAGTGCCTTGTGGAGGGCCAGTGCCAGACCCCAATCTGCCTGGGGGGCGGGAAAGGGGAGTGCATTCACTGGGGAAAGAGCACGATCAGCCTTGTGGGTTTTATTTGCCTACTTCTATTTTAAATTGTCCAGAATCTTGTCATCGGAGATGTTATTGCCCAACCGCCTCTTACTCAGCAGCTCAGTCACACAGGCGGCAACTCCAAGGGGCCGTAGGAAGCTCATTTTCGATAAATGAACATGTCCTCCCTGCAGCCAGGTTTCTGGAACAGAATTCCCTTGTTTGTTTTCCTGTCCCTGAGCTTGTAAAGTGCAGGCAGAGAAATGAGGCTCTCTTGATATCAAGGGAATCTCGGCAGTGTGTGGCATGGCAGGCAGCCAGGGGCTGCTCTGGAGCCTTCTACACAAGTCACCCTTTGGCAGATGGTGCAGGGAAACACTCAGTTATCTAATCAGGTTACTTCAGAGGGAATTCCCAGTGTTGAGGGCTCCACCAGCGGTCAGGGGAGAGCAGGATTTACACACATTAGTGTTACTGGGACTGTCCTGAGAAACCCAGTTTCCCTAAGGTCTGACCTGCGTCCCCTGCCCCCAGTCCCCATCCTGGACCTCAACACACACCTGTCAATGCACCTCCACCTTCCGCCATTCCAATCCCGGTTCTCCCTCACGCACTCACAGCCCTGCCCGTGCCCCTCAGGCCTGATGAGCAGCATTCCCTGTTTCCAGTCCCAGGCCACACCCAGCAAGGCTGATGCCTGTTCAGGCGGCAGGGTGGGGAGTGCTGCTAGCCTGCATTCTGGAGGAGGTGCAGCCTGTCGGACACTCAGTGCACGGGTCAGATGCAGTCAGAGAGTCTGCAAGGAGCTTTGGGCCTCTGCGCCTGCCTTTGGTCAGGGTCTTGAAGAAACTAGTCAAAACGCAAATAATTATACTGGCACAGAGGGGGAAGGGCTCATTGTCTGCCACAGGCAGCTGGGCTTGGAGACTTTCCCTGACCCACACCTTTATGTAGGACTTCACAAAATGTGCTTTGAATCTTCATTCTCCCCCAGGAAGCCTCAGCCCAGATCCCCAGGTCGTCTCACCCAAAGGAAGGGGATTGTTGAGGCAGGGTTCATTTCATTTCCTAGCTTCTAGGTTTCTTGGGTCTGCTATTACATTGAGAAAAGCGAAGCCGTCTGTTTGGGGGAGAGGGCCAATTTGGGCCTAAAACATGGGAGGGACCACTTGCAGCCTCCTCATCCGGCGTCCCCATTTGGAGAGGGTGAGAACAGTCCATGAATCCCTGAAGTGGCAGCCAGGGCTGGGGGGTGCGTAGCTGCCCACCAGCCATGCCCACGGAGAAGGCATGCTCCTATCTCGGAGCATGTCCCCCACCTCCGGGCAAGGATGGGGGAACCCAGCCCTAGGCTGATTTCAGGAGACAGCAAAAGGGTCCATTGAAGGTACGTTGGTCCTCAGTTCCACCCAGCTGCAGTCAGACCCAGACTTCAGCCAATGGGACTGGGCTTCTTTTCCCCAGCAGCCTCTTCACGCCCCATCCAGAGAGGAGCCCTGCGGGCAGGGGCTCTCTGCCATTCACTCTCCTCCTTCCCTGGGATTTCACCACTCCGGCTGCAGGCAGAGTTCCAGGACTCGTTTGCATTTCAGACCAGCTGGTTCACCACAGCCTCACTTCCCAGAAGTCCTCCTCCTCTTGTGTTTATTCCTGACTGGCAGCAGCTCCGGGGCAAATGAAACTTTCAAACAGGATCCACCGACAAAGTGTGTTTTGTTTGTACGGTCAGAGTTGACAAGTGCCAAAATGAAAGTTTTAGACCCAGCTGCGAAGCTGGCTCTCCTCACCTGCCTGCCTGTCAATCCTCCAAGAGACAAGAGGGGGGAGTCAGGTCTTTTATTGGCAAGAGAGACCAGCAGGAACTGGGGACCCAATGAAAGATGTGACCTCACCCCCCTTGTCTCTCTAATACCCTGAGGCTGACCCGTCAAGCCGATGGGGAACACGGGGTGGACCTGCCTCCCAGAGACCTCCTGGCCCTTCCCCCTCTGACAGCATCTGGCCAGCCTGACCTGCCAGCAAAGTGGATTTGAATTCTTTGAGGAGTTGCTGGCCCCTGCCTCTGGTCTGGTCCCGTCTAACTGGGGGCTGGAGAACCCTTTGGACCAGATTCTGTGCTGGCCCTATGAAGAGGCATAGCCCAGCGAACGAGGGGACCCTGGGCTGCTCCAACCCTGGCTTCCCACATGTAAAGTGCTCCAGACACGTCCCCTCCTACCCCCTGCTACCCCTACGCTGAGGGCTGGCACAACACTGCCTCTGCCAAAGCTGCACCCAAGAGGATCCCAGGGCCAGTCAAGCCAGCTCTAGACAGCAGTGGAGCCCAAAATCATGCCTTTCTTTTTGATAGGAATAGAAAGCTGACCTTTGCTCTGTCATTCCTCTCCCCACTGAAGGAGGCATTTTAAGTGCTGCTGCCCATCCAGTTGTTGAATAATCCAGTAATCCAACCCCTTTCTCAGAGCCCCGGGGCGTTTAATCATGTTAGGGGAGAGTTTCACCCTTATTGTTCCCAAATGTTAAATCAGGGTTTTTTCCATCCCTGCAGCTCTTCTGGGAAGTGCAAATGAGGTCAAGCATGGCCTGGAATGTTGTACTTGAACTAAACTTCAAAGCTATAAGGACATTTGATCCACAAACCTTCCCTTAACATATTCGTAACTCCCTTCCCCTCCCACCAGCAGGGCTGAGGGGTTGGCAGGTCTTTCCCAGATGAAGTCCCTGGAAGTTTTGATCTCATGCCTGCACATTTGGCATCCCAGTGGGGAACACCAGGAACCCTCAGCCAGGCCAGAGGTTAATGTCCTTTGATTGGCAGCAGCATATCAGGGGAAGAGGCAGGAGGGTTCTTCCAGGCAATTTCTGTTTGTCCTTTGGCTTTCCACTACACCCCCCACAGACGCTGTAGGTTAGTGGGGTGGGGGGGTTTACTGCACTGGAGGCTAGTGAACAAACAAATCCATCTTTTGGGCCCTCATCTCTAAACTCTGGAGCACCAGACACATCAACTACCTTTGCCCACCTCCAGTGCCTCTTTCCACACAAGGTTCCCAAAGCACTTTGCAAACAGCCAGCCCCTGGGAAGCAGGAAGCCTAGCCCTGGTTACAGCAGGAGGAAGGAGCAGGGGGACATAAAGTCGCAAGCCTCATAGTGCAGGGGAGGCAGAGCAGGGACCAGAACCCCTAGCCTCGCTGTGTCGGTAGCCCAGGCCTTTCCTCTCCCATTGACACTGCCAAGAGCTCACACCCGCCGCTCTAGGGCTCTGCCCCCTCCTTCTGTCCTCATCCCCAGATCCTGCTCCCCTGGGCCTTCACCCTCCCTCCTGCTCCACTGAGGGACCCTGCCGAGGGTGCAGTGAGTTTCCATCACCTGTCCTGGGCAGCGCCGAGCCGCTCCACCCCCACCAGCAACCCGCCTTTGGACCGAGACGCTCCCCAGAGGCAGCCGCCGCATCTGGGGGTCACCGCCCCCGGGAAGGACGCTCCAGCCTTGGGGGGCTGCGGGCCCGTCCCCCTGCGGCGCGGCGCCCTGGGAAGCCCGGCCCGGCCGGAGACCCCGCGGTTCTTAGCAGGAAAGCGCGTGGAGGAGCCGGCGCGGGGGGAGCCCCGCGCTGCCCGGAATGGGCCGGCGCTGCCTGGCGCGCTGCCCGGGGCGCTGGGGCGGGCGGGGCCCGGCGTTACAAGAAGGAGCCGAGTTCCAGGAAGCCGAGGGCGGAGCCCGGCCGCGGCGCTATAAGAGGCGGCCCCGAGCGGCCCTAGCAGCTTTGGAAGGCGCCGAGCCGGGCGCGCACCGCCGAGAGCCCGCTACAGCCACTGCCCTGCCCAGAGAGAGCCCCTGCCCCAGGTAACGGCCCGTCTCTGCCCGCCGGGCACGACAGGATGCTGGGGGGGCGGCTGATGGGGGGAACCGGGGAGGAAGCGGGTATGGGCGGCTGACACTGGGCGTGTGACCGCACCCCCGGGGCGCACGGCCAGCCGGTCCAGGGAGCGCACCCTGGGGGCACGGGCAGCTGAGACTAGGAGCGCACCCCCGGGGGGCAACGGGAAGTTGGTCCAGGGATCGCACCCTCCAGGGGGCACCGGGGAATGGGTCTAGGGATCGCACCGTTTTCTGAGTCTCCGTCCTTGCCTCCCTCAGGTGATGGTTTAGCAGCCGCTGCATAAGGCAGCAGCACAGCAGAGCTCGCCACGCTGGCTCCCTGCGCCATGGTCACCCACAGCAAGTTCCCCGCCGCTGGGATGAGCCGCCCGCTGGATACCAGCCTGCGCCTCAAGACCTTCAGCTCCAAGAGCGAGTACCAGCTGGTGGTGAACGCCGTGCGCAAGCTGCAGGAGAGCGGCTTCTACTGGAGCACGGTGACCGGCAGCGATGCCAACCTGCTGCTGAGCGCGGAGCCGGCCGGCACTTTCCTCATCCGAGACAGCTCCGACCAGCGCCACTTCTTCACCCTCAGCGTCAAGACCGAGTCGGGCACCAAGAACCTGCGCATCCAGTGCGAGGGCGACAGCTTCTCCCTGCAGAGCGACCCCCGCAGCAGCCAGCCTGTGCCCCGCTTCGACTGCGTCCTCAAGCTGGTGCATCACTACATGCCCCCTTCCCCGTGCCCCCTCCCCGAGCAGCCCGGGGGAGCCCCGCCCCCTAAGCGTGCCTACTACATCTACTCGGGGGGCGAGAAAATCCCCCTGGTGCTGAGCCGCCCCCTCTCCGCCAACGTGTCCAGCCTGCAGCACCTCTGCCGCAAGACGGTCAATGGGCACTTGGACTCCTACGAGAAGATGACTCAACTTCCAGGCCCCATCAAGGAGTTCCTGGACCGCTATGATGCCCCCCTGTGAGGAGCGTGGAGGAGGGAGCAGCACATGGCACAAGCACAAAAGCAGGGTAGGGGGCACGATGATCTAGTGGAGCATGAACTCGCAGGATGAAACGGACACCCCCCCGGTGGAAAGGGAGTGGGGGGATGACCAATGGGCCCTGCCCAGCGCAGAGACCTCTGCGGTTGGGTAGCGTGTTGGACAGTCTGGAGCCCTCTCGGGCATGGCAAGAGGCTGAGTTACCTGACGAAGGATCGACATCCAGAAGCTCCTGTCCACAGCCTGCTGAGAACCGGGGCTGTTTCTGGGGCTGTCCCACCAGATGGGGGGCAGCGGCTGGGAAGGAGCCAGGCTAAACAGTTTGCAAACAACACGTGCAAGACGTGTGCCTTGCAAACGGCTGTCGCTCAGCTGTGGTGCGGATCCTCTCCCCCATTTTCTGGCCACAGTGGTTTGACCAAAGTGGAGCTGGTCTGGTAACAGCCGAAGGAAAGCACTGGAATCCAGCTAGTGCCTGAAAACTCTTCCTCCGTTTTAAGGGGAAAGTGATTTTTTACCTCTCACCGCCTCCTTGTGGGTGGAAGCTCCTTTCACACCAAGGCCCAGACTTGGAGGATGCTGCCTTTTTCCCTCACTACCATTATCCAGGGAACTAAGCCTTAAACGCCATCCTCACCCCATGGACTGGGTTACTGCACATTACAGGCAACACTTAAAATGATGGCCTCAGCTCTGATTAGTGGGGAAAGGAACCCGTCCTGCTGGCACATCGGCACCAAAGGGTTCCACATGAGCACACGGCTGCCACGCGCACCGGCAGGACGAGTTCTTCTTAGACCGTTATTCCAAAGTGCTGCCCCAGCCCCTGGACTCTCAGCCTCCCAGGGGGTCCCACAAGTTGGGATTCTCTACAGTCCTTGGCTGGATCTGGGGGCTTGGGGTTTGCCTGGACCCCAGCTGCACTGCTCCCTGGTGGTAACCGTGGCACTGATCCCTACAGGAATGTAGCAACAACGGAACCCCCTGGAACCTGTCCCTTTGTAACTGCTCTCCGGGCTGAGGTTGGGAAGGGCCGTTGGGTTTTTCTGGTTTTTAGAGAAAGCACCATTTACAGCCCTGCCTGAATCACTGTCTTTTATAAAGACTCTGCCTTCACCTCCAGCCTTGAAGGCTGAGCTCAACATGCTTGAAAACTCAACGAAAGCCAGACTCAGAAGAAACTTTGCACATATTTATATTTCTATTCAGAGAGGAAGCATTTCTGTAATTTATAATAAAGAGCACTATTTTTTAATGAAAACCCCAGCTCTGGTCTTGTCTCACGCCCCACCTCTGCCCCCCAGACCTCAGTGAAACACACACGATAGACACTGCCTCCCATATGCAGCCAGCACTTTAATGATAGTGGAGTCACAAGTGTCTGGTTTCAGCCCATTTTTAATGCCAGGATCTAACACTTATTCATAGCTGATGTCAGCTGGGAGCTGCTGGGGGAGATTCTGGCCCCAGCACTGCGAGGTGTTGTAAAGTACCCTGGTCTGTGAACAGGCTGCTGGGGTTGCAGCTACCCTAATCTTGCTGGCGCTAAAGGGGCAAGTGACCTATTCTGAGGCATCACTTCATGGGCATAAGCTCCTGGCCCAGGAATAAACCTGCCAGCTAAGTAAAGAGAGGCCAGAGGCTGGATCACATGCGAAGGAATTAACCCCCTGTGATCATTTGTCCCCCCAAGGGTGCTGCAGCAGCAGACTGTGCTGAGTAGCTGTGCTCCGGGGGACTGTCACTGGGCTGCCCAGGTTTGCCTGTCTGTGGGGGTTGTTCAAGGGCATAAGAATAGCCGGAGTGGGTCTGCCCAAAGGTCCATCTGGCCCAGGATCCTGTCTTGTGGCCAGTGCCAGGGGCCCCAGAGGGAATGAACAGAACAGGGCATCTATCTAGTGATCCATCCCCTGTCACCCATTCCCAGTGTCTGGCAAACAGTGCTTGAGTCCCCCTGCAGTGTGCACAACGCTGCTTCCTACAGCTCTGCCTCCTGCCAGAAAAACATGGGTGGGGGCTCGTACACCTCCCCACCGTGGGACCAGCCAGGTCCTCAGCCTCCCCCTGCCCTTTCCCATTCAGTGCAGCAAGAAGTCCCTTCTATTGAGTACCCTGTTCGGTCAGAGCCACGGGAGGTTTGCAGGCTCCCCAGCTCAGGGCTATGGCCCGAGAGGCGCAGTGGGATGAGCAGGGCACGGCTGCCAGGGAATTCACACAGCTGCTACTGGGGCGAGGGACCCCCACCCCCACCCGCTCAGCAGCGCTTTGGGAGAAACGGTTTAATTTTTGGAACCAAGCCAAAGTGCAGGGATTGGGAACGGTGCCTGGGTCTCAGCCGCACCCCCAGCCCCACGCAAGGTCACTCGCGGCTGCTCTATTTTGGTCCCATTGTTCCAGCCCTGCCAGGAAGAGTGACTTCCCTGCCTGGCCAGGAACCCGGGAGCTATGTGAAGAATGTCAGGCAGAGCAGAGCGGGTGGCACCCAGCCAGGCCTTGCTGAGGCACATCCCCCACATCAGCACCATCTGATCCCAAACACCCCACCCCACGCCCCTCCCCGGGGCCGGGTCTCCAGGCAACAGGGCTGGAATATCACTGTTTATTCTCAGCCCAGTGCCAGGAAATTAGGCAGCGTGGCCTCCTCTCCCCCACCCCGTTCCCTGCTGCCTGGGGGAGGAGAGCTAGCAGAGGAGGCCAGAGAAGGGGGCGCTTATGGGGTAGCCTGTGGGGAGGGGGGCTGATCTGCATGTGAAGCCTGAGGGGAGCTGGTGGGAGGCCAGAGTGGGACAGAGCCGGCAGCACTCGGCTAATTCTGGGGAGACTCCCGCTGTGGCCGTGGAATAGGGGAGTTGTGCTGCCCGGGGAGAAGAGTGACCCGGACGAGTGTCTCCATTCCTTGGGCTCCCCCTGAGGCAGCGTGACAGGCAGGGAGCCTCCGCTTACCCACGTTGAGCTGCAGCTCCTAGCCAATAAGCTGCAAGTGACTGGCAGAGGCCCACAGTCAGAGCTGTCGCTGCCACGCTCCCAGCCAGCATCTGCCACTGCCCAGATCAGCTGGACCCGGAGGCTCCTTCTCTCTGGCTGCCTTGGGCAGAGAGCGCCAGGCTAGCACTGGGGGTAGTGCCAACTCCCCGATGACCAGGGCTGGGGCTCCCAGGGGCACGTCCCCAGTGGAGCCCCTGAGAGGTGAGAGCATCTGCCGTGGGAAGGTGGCTCCCGTGGCCTGTTTCTGCTAGAGGAAGGCCAAGGTTTATTTCAATACCAGGTAGCGTCTACATGGCCCCTGAGCTGCCTTGGCCCTCAGCCCCTCATCTTCCTGCGGGAACCACTTGGGATTTCTTGGCCTCCCAGCAGAACCCCCGCTGCTTCCTCTCTCTCTGCTCAGGGGCCTCTTCCCTTTGGCCTCAGGACACAGTGCAGTGCTGCAATAAGCTGCTGACTCGGAGAGTCCGGGAAGCCTTGTGAATGCTCCCCGCTTCTTGGAACCTCCCCAGCCCCAAAGCAGCAGTGACGTGGGCGACCAGTGGGCAAATCCCTGACAAAGATTTCACAAGCCTCTCACCTCCCCCAGAAACGCCACATGGACTTGGCCCTGCATTACGTAAGGAGTGAGTTCCGTGCATCATGGACAGTCCGTTCCCCGCGGCCCCACGGCTGCGCCTGGGAGGAAAAGGGCTGAGCTCACCAGGGCACCGATTCCCTGCTCCAGGAAGACCTTCTCCACCACATGTGGGGATTAGGTGGAGCGGGTCTTTGGGATCCCGCGCTAAACCCGGGCTAGGCCCAGAGCAGGACTGGGCTAGGAAGGTCTCACCCCCATCGGTGTTGGCACTAGGGGAGCTACCGCACCCCAGTTGACGTGGTTTCCAGTGTACACGGGGTTCACAGTTCGGTTCAATGGCTCTCAGCCCCCCACTGTACAAATTGTTCTATCGCATCTCCCCCCCACCCCCCTTCACAGCTGGAGACAGCGGGATCATTAAAAAGGACCCTGGTAAGCCAGGGCAGGGGGATTTGGGGGATCTGCCCCAGAAGTGAGGCTGATGCTTGGAGCTGAGAGAGGAGGGGCGGCAGCTGAGGGCAGGCACTCCCCCCTCCCTCCCCGAGAGGCTGTAAGTGTGTTGACGGGAGATGCCCTCCCATTACCATAGCGCAGTCTACAAGGGGGCTAGGGCAGTGGAACTGCGCCGCTCGGGATGGGGAAATCCACACCCTCCTACAGGCAGAGCGGGGCTAAGGCTACGTTGGCGTGGCCACGACCTAGACTGCACCCCGTTACCCACCGACAGGCTGGACAGTCCGTGACCACACCCCGCACAGAGAAGCCACAGCCCGCTGGGAAGTGACCCGGGGTGGGAGAGCAGAACATGGGTGGACCAGTGATGGCGCAGGTACTGTTACACCCTGTGTAGCGGGCGGCGACTCACCCCTGCGGCGCCTCCTGCTGGTCGTCCAGGGAATCAGCGCTTTTAGCATCCGGAGCGCCCTCTGCAGGCTGGTGTCCTGCTCGCCCCGTGTCCCTCACAGACCCCGGTACCCTCTTCCCTGGGGTGCTGCACCCCTGCAGTACCCCCACCACCTCACTGGGGGTCTCCTCTGCCCAGGGAACCCCCATCCCTATCGCCACCTTGCCTCAGCCTAAGGCTACTGCCAGGCACCATGGAGCCCCATTTCACTGGGGCCGACTGCAGTCTGTGTAAGCCAGTCATCACAGGCAAGGCGGGTTTGCCTTCTGCCTCTGCCTACCCATGGGCTGCCCCCTGCATCCCCAGGACTCCTTCTAGGTCTCAGACTAGGCCCTGCAGCCTGGGGAGTTGCCAGCCTGGAGCCCCCCAGCTCCTCTGGCCTTTCCCCCCAGCCCTGCTCCACTCCAGGTACCTTCTCAAGCTTCCCCAGCAGCCAGGCCAGTCTCTGCCTCCACAGCTAGAGAAGGAGACTCTCTCTGTTCTAAACTCTGAGCCCTCTTATCAGGGCCAGCTGGGCTCTAATTGACCCAGCCACAGCTGTGGCTGATCTGTCCGATCAGCCTGGGAGCTGCTTGCCCCCAGACACAGCCCTTCCCAGGACTGTTTTAACCCTTTTTCTTTGGAGCGGGGTAGCCACGCGTCTACTCCCTTCTAGGGCCCTAAGTCAGTCCCAATGGAGGGGGAGGGCCTGGCTCCACTTACCTCATCTCCCCATCCATATGACAGAACCCAAAGGAGAGTGGAAGAGACTCTTGGGCTGGACTGAGGCTTGCTCCATATAGCTCGGCCAGGACCCTTCTAGAATAGACAGGCCAGAAAGAAGGTGGAACCTGTTCTTGACCACTAGGCCAGCTGGCTCTCAGACTGGCCTGGCAAGCGCCAGCCAGGGGAACCACATCGGGAAGGGGACAGAAAGCAATGGAGGATTAGCCCTCGGCACTTACCTGGTGCTTCACTAGCACTAACCAATTCACCTCCCACCCGTCCTGGGGCAGGCCCAGGAGAGAGGGCAAAAGAGGTGAAGTGAATCTCAGGACAGCCAGCCAGGCCCCGGCAGAGCCACGGTTAAACCAGGCCGCAGGGAGTCTGCAGAGCTCATGGAACCCCCAGCACTGTCACAGCCGAACCTCCCACTCTGCCCCCTTTTGAGGTGAGTCCCGTGGCACAGAGGGGAACTAAGTGACACCATTAGCAACCTAGGGATTGTCAGGATGTAAAAACCCACCTGGCTGCCACATCCAGCAGCTTGGCTGCCACAGCAGCCAAGGCTAGGCACTGCAGACAGGTCAATGCTGGGCACTGCAGACGGGTCAGTGCTGGGCACTGCAGAC
>ML677373.1:24697122-24728969 GCA_007922305.1 Dermatemys mawii
GCAGACGGGTCAGTGCTGGGCACTGCAGACGGTTCAATGCTGGGTACTGCAGACGGGTCAATGCTCCAGGGTCACCTCATTGCTCAACGCTATCCCAGGAGAGGAAAATCTCTTACCTCAGCGACCAATACCTAAGCCCAGGCCGGGGGCTGCCGAGCCCTGCTCAGCGTGTCCTGGGCAGCGCTGGTTCCTGTGGTACCTCAATACATGGCCAGCTGTGTCCCACGCTGTTCCCAGAAAGCTCACACAGGGACCCAACTGCCCGAGGGGAAGGAACAATGAACAGGGAGTGCGGATCCCACGACAGGATTCCAGCAAATCGCAGCAAACTCACACTGCTCAACGGCACTCGAGGGCAACCCAAGCTGCGCCCACTCCCTGGCCTCTCGGGAGGTCAGAGCCCCAAGGGCACGAGGAAAGTCTCTCCTGGGGGGGAATGAAGGAAAAGGCTGGACTCCCCCACCCTGCCCTCACTGACAGCTGGGCCAAGGGGACCCTTCCTGGGGTAGCACTGCCTGACCCAGGGCCCATTCACAGGATGTTTGGCTGGGAGGGGGGCCCGATTCTGCCCCTCGTTAAGTCCAGTGACCCTTGCTGTGGGAGCTGCGGAACTGGGACATGCCCCTGGACTCTCCTCGCTGTGGCATGTCACTGCACGGTGCCCCATTTGCTCTGGAACACAACCTGCTGGAGGTCACCCGAGACACTCAGCACCACCCATCTGGTGGGAGAGACGCTAACCCAGCTCCCCGGAGTATGAGGCACTCAGCCTAGTCTAGACAGAGCCAGGCTCTGAGGAGCTGGGAGACTCTTCTCCCTGCCTTGGACCCAGCCAGTCTGCAGAGGGAGCGGATTTCCAGCAGGCCCCTCGGGAAGGGGGGCTGCGTTCTGCCCAGGGATCTCTAGAGCTCTCCAGTAAGGACAGGGAGTGTTCTTGTTAGGAACAAATGTTGACACACCGTCCCTCCAAGCTCCCAGCGTCCGTTTGTGCAGGGAGACTAGCAAGCAGACAGCACCCGAAGTCTCACAATGTCCCCTGGCAACTCCTCACCTGCTCGTGGGAAAATGTGACCTCCGGCAAGTGGGACAGGATTGTCAGCTTCCTGGAATGTGATTCACCAGGCCCCATGGACTGACCAGTCCTAGGGAACCCCCAGCCATTCGGGAAACTGGCCTCTGAGTGAGAACGCCTGAAACCCACCAACTGTAACCTCCGCCTGCCCCCAATGCCGCTGGCTTCTCCCCACTGGAGCCAGCTCGCCTGGAACCTGACCCAGGCCTGCCAGGCTCCAGCCTCTGGAGCAGGAAGTAGATCCCTGGCCTGGGCAGAGCCTGGAAATAGCCAATGGGCAGCTCCCAACACGGGGAGCGCGACTCCTTTGCAGAGACGTCCCGGGCGGCTCTGAGGCCTGGTGTTACACCCTTTGCGTTCTCGCTGGGGGCCTGTGTGAACGAAGTGATCCTGGGGTGGGAGGCAGGCCACTGGCTGGCCCCGCTGGTGATGTGCAGAGATCCCCGTCTGTCCCCAGGAGATTTCAGAGAGGAGACTCCCCTTCCCTCCTCTGAGCTGGCTCCTCACGCCCCCAAGACTGACCTGTCGGGGCACTGCAGGGGCTGGCAGTGGAGTTGGGCCTGGCAGAGCCCAGGGGCTGTGAGCAGCTCTGCAGCTGGCATGCTGCATCCGGCCAATTTCCCGCTGCACTGCTCTGAGTCCTCTCCCTGTACCCGAAAGAGAGAAGGGAGCTGTCAGCCCAGGGCAAAGGGCTGCAGGAAATGGACCCCTCCAGCAGCAGACCGGGCTGCAGCTTTCAACCCAGCCCCGGTGGTACAACACGCCGGCCGTCAGCGGCCCCGAGGCTGTCACAGAGGTGGGAAGAATGTCACATTTAATGCCCCCTGGCAAATGCCTGTTCCCGTGCAGCGGCTGAGCCTTGACTCCATTCCTGTTCGCTGCAGGCCCATGAGACACTCCACGGAGACGTGACGCTCCTTCTGCCACCCCGCAGAGCTCAGCGGAACCCTCCTGAGCTCTGCAGTGCACGGCTGTGCCAGGCAAGAGGAGAACTGGGCCCGGCATCCACAGGGAGGTTCCTGTCGTGCAGTGACTGGGGATTGCATGCCCAGCTCCCTGGCTCACATCCCCACCTGCAGCCCCTTCTCTCTTTGCCAGCTCCAGGACACGCTTGCATCCCCCGACCCACTTCCCAGTAGGGCACAGGGAGGGTCTGTGCCACCGTGGGGCAGTTACTGTAAATCGCTCCAGCTGCTCCGCGCATGGGGACGGCTCTTGGCCAGGGCCAGGATCCCAGGGAGGTCGGAGAGATCTGTTCCCTCCCCTGGGCCTGGCTCCCACTCCCACCTGGCACCAGAGAGGCTGCTGAGCAGGGGTGGGAATGGCAGAGCTGAGCGCCAGGCCGGGGGTGTAGCACGAGCGGATCTGGTATGTTCCAACATCTGCTGTCTCCAGGCTGGGGTCCCGGCCAGCTCTGGACAGAGGGGCAGGTGCCTCTGTCCATGCTCTAGGATGGATTTCAGACTCCGCCTGGCTCTGGAGAATGGGAAGGGCTGGTAATTGCCAGGTGAGCCTGGAGCTCAGAGCTGTGTGTCCCCAAGCACGAATGGCAGACAGAGGGACGCAGGACGCTCCAAGGCAGGCGAGTTCTCCCCAAAGAGGGACAAGCACCCGCCCCCCGGCGCGGCTGTTCTCAGGAAGGGGCACGGGCAGGGTGTAACTCCAGGACAGCCGTGTCCACCGGAAAGAGCAGCCCTTCCTGCTGGTGCAGGAAGAACTTCACAGCCCCAGGACGACGCTCCTGGGCTCTGGTGCGCAGTCAGGTCCAAGTCCTGCTCTGCCACATGTGCCCCGTGGGCCAGTCACCCAGGCCTGGCCTGCACCTAAACATCAGCCGACCCAGTTCCCTCGCTCAGGCCTGTGAGAAGCGTCGTTAGGTGGCTCTAACCTGGGGTAGATGTGCCTAGCCTGGTGGAAGGACCCTTAGCTGACCTGAGCGAGTCCCTCTCCTGGGGTGGATGGACCCCAGCGCAGGAGGAACCCACCATCGCCATGGGAAGTGTCCACACTACAGCGGTGCTGCTGCAGCCCCATAGAACATCCCTCACTCCCTCTGCTCCCCAGCTGTGCCCGTCTCTGCCCCCTGGCTTGTCTATTGCAACTGCAGGTTCGTGGTAGGTCCCAGTGCCCAGCACTAGGGGTCCTGGGCTCAGTCAGCTGCAGGAATCAGCCCCATCCGACCAATACCATGTGGCTGAGCCATGACTCTGCCACCTGGCGCCTCTGGCAGGCTGCCCCCCTCGAGGTCAGGAGCTGGGCTAGGGCCGCCAGAGGAGTGGAAATTGCTCTTTATTGCAGCAGGCTGGACACATGTTGCTGGAACCTGATTTTCCCCCTCCCCCGTTCCCACCCCACCTCCTGCTCAGCTCTTCAGGGAACTGAGTCCTTTTAGCAGAAGTGTGAGCACACGCGGTGGGAGGGACGCTCCACGCCAGGGCTGACGTGTATTTTGGGACAGAGAAACTGCTAATAAAAAGTCCTGTTTATGTTTCCATAGTAACCCATGGCTGTTGCTGTCTCCAGTGAGTGCTACGTAAACTCCTAACAGGAACCAGCCAGCTGCAAATTCCTCAGTTGTTCCGTCAGTGCAGTTCCCTTCCAGTCTGAGACACATGATGTCACGGCTCGCTCCGGCGTCTCCCTGGGCTTTCCAGATCCTCTAAGAGCCTGGGCAGTGCCGGCGGAGCTGGGAGAGGAGCACGCAGCTCAGCAGAGCTGACAGCCTGGCCCTGCTGGGCCATCCCAGGCCAGAAGAGACCCCACAGCTGGGATGCACTGGTGCCAAGCACTGGGGACAGGGGCACAGCCTGTGGGCTGCAGGAAGGAGGGCTCATAGCTCTGAGGTAGTGGCAATGGGAATGGGGCGCCAAAGGGGCTGGGACTGCTCCATACAAGCTGGCCTTGAGCAGACACTGTCTACCCCAGAACACCTGTTCAGCTGGACCCCCCTGCCCGCCTGTCTCCACGCTGCCAGTCTGGCTGGCTCCTGCGCAAGCCAGGGGCTGCGTTAGTCAAACCTGGCACCCAAAGCTGCGCACACCAATCCTGTGTTTCCGCAGGCCTGGGGGGCAATCCCTGCCCAGCCGCGGAGCGGACGGGATCTGCAGCCCCCCCTGCGGCTCCATTGCGCTCTCTGATGAGCGCTCTCACACAGCTCCATCACGCCCTCAGGAGGCCAGCCAAGGGCCAGGGGCTTTAGAAGCAGCCCTGAAAAATCCCCCAAAGCCTGAATCACTGGGCAGGAATCACACACACACACAAACAAGCATACACAAACCACCCCACGCACACAAATCCCCCCCCACACCCCCACACGCACACAAATCCCCCACACACACCACCTCACGCACACACACCACCTCATGCATACACACGCAAACCACCTTACTCACACAAACCATCTCACACGTGCACACACACACAACCACACACACAAAGCACCCCACGCACAGGAGCTCTGGACTTTTACCGCAAGCTCCCGTATTCTGGTGGAAGCTGAGGGACGGGGCAGTTGCACGCTTGCAGGAGGCCTGGTCAGTTTCGAGAGCCGGACAGGATTGCTTAGGGTCTCCAGGCTTGACATGGCATCTCCAGGAATTAAAGATCAATCTATAATTAACGATGATGTCATGTGATAAAACCTCCAGGAATATGTCCAACCACACTAGCACCCCTGGGCTTGCTTGGAGCCAAGCTGTGTCCCTGCCCGCCTGGTCTGACGGGCATTAACCATTAATCCTGAGCCCGGGAGCCAATACAACCTAGCGACTCATGGCTGGGAAAGCAATGGGGTTGTCTCTGTCCCTCCCCGTGCCAGCAGCGCTAGGGCACCCCAGGGAGTCAGGGGGAACGGCCTAGAGAGCAGCCAGCTCGACTTGGGGGGTTCCCCCCACTGCCCGTGTCTGCACTGCCAGGGATGGGAGAATCCACAGGGTTGGGGGGAGGGTGTCCAGTGCCCGCTGGCTGGGCTGGGCTGGCAGGGACATGGGAAGGCCCCTCATACTCACTGCCCACCTGGGCCTCGTGGGATGCTCTAGCTCCTCACCCCCATGCCCACCCCAATGCCAGTGTGCCGGTGCCCCCAACATGAAGACCCCAGCTTGAGTGCCCCAAGCCCCCAACGCCTCTGCTGTGAGCACCTCCCGACAGCTCGCACACCATAGCGCAAGGAAAGCACCCCCCACCTTTCCTGTTTTAACACAGTCTAAGGATTGTGTGGCTTGGCTTTTGACGTCAGAGCTGGAGGCATGTCCCTGCTGGAGAAAACTCCTCCTCCTTTGCGTCACACAAGCAGGAGGCTAAAGGGAACTAACAGCTGGGCAATGTGACAGCAGTGGATGGGGAAGGTCCAGGCCCATCTAACTCCACCCAGGTGCTTGCGTAGGATCATGCCAATCTCATGCTGACGTCACAGGGCTTCCCAGCTGACAAGCAGCCCTGGGCAGGATTGCTGAGGACCTGGGGGCTTATGCCTGCCCTGTGGCAGCCCTCGGGCCCTGCTCCACCACCACAAATGGGTGGGAAGCCAGGCGAGTCTTGTTAGCTGGAATTTCCCCGGCCTGCTTGTGCCCTAACTTGGGGGAAGGAACGGGGAGCAACATCACTCAGTTTAAAATAGCAAGCAGGACCCCCTCGAATCCTCCAGAAGAGCCAGGGCTCCATGTCACCAGGCCTCTGTCTCTGGGGAGCAATGTGCCTGTCTCCAGCCCCTGGCTGCTGCGTGTCAACGCAGCTGTGCCAGCTGCTCTAAGGGACGTGTGGGATCCAGTAGAAATAGGAAGGCAGATGCCACTGGAAAATTCAGATGCTCCCTGACTCAACAGGACCACCCGGGGGCCATTTCAAGCCCCACTGAGGAAGAGAGCAGATCTTCCCTGCTCCGGCTGGAGGGCTCGGGTCAGGGACGGTCCCATTCACTGACCAGAATCACCCCCCGCCCCGCCCCGCCCCACCTGTGTTATCAAAGTTACAGCAGGGCCTGGCCTCCCGCCAACAATCCCCCTTCTCGGGCCAGCCTGGCTCTCAGCCAGCCAGCTTCCCACAGCCCCGGCCAGGAGAGATGGCAAGAGCCCTGCTGCTGGGGAAAGCGCTGGAGTCTCAGAGTTACATGCCAGCGCAGTCGGCGCCAGCCCAGGCTGACCCCTGGGGCAAGGGGCTGAGTCTGGAGTGTGGGGCAGATAAGAAGATACCTGCATCCTGAAGGAACAGTCCGGCTCCATGAGCAGGATAGCAGAGCGGGCTGAGTCAAACCTGAGCTCCACAGGAGAGAGGGAGACATGGGGCAGCACTCGGGGGCAGGTCACAAGTGCCAAGAGCATCAGCCCTTTGCAGGTGTCCCAAGCCCCACAGGCTCTTGCATCTGCCCCACACAGAGGGCATCAGAGGTGGCCCCGCTCCTGACGGGGCAGCTGATTCCAACCCACTGGCCAGGCCCTCTCGCTACAGCTCTCCAGGGCAGGCAAAGACCCAGGGACCTAGGCCTTGTGTCCCTACATGGTGCCCAGCAGGGAGTGCCTGCCTCACATCCAAGGGCAAGTGGGAGCAGAAGCCAGGCCTGGCACAGTGAGGCTAAGCACTAACATGGCCCTTGGCATGGAGGGCCAGCCCCCTCCCCCCCCACCCACTTCCTGAGCACAGCCCTGCTCCAGTATCCCTGCCCACCCCGCACCCCTCACCCGCCACGGGCACGCATTGCACTGCGCAGGAACCACCCAGGGCAGGGCCCGTGGCAGCATTTCCCACTGAGCGGCCAGTGGCCAGGCGGAGCCTTTCCCTGCCCACAGCACAGGCCTTACTTCTGGGAGGCCTGGAGAGGCCCAGGGGCTTCCCAGAGGCACCTTGATGGGGGGAGGGTCCTCCCCCGCCCACCTGCTCCGAATGGTGGCGCAGGGTGGGCGTCCGCTGCCTGCTACGTTCCCCTGCTCCCTGGGCTGGCTCCTGAGCCACTGGCCACGTTTCCCTGCCCCCAGAGCCGGAGACATGGGCAGCAGCAGGCAGGACCTGGCTCCGGGCCTGGCTAGAGCAGCACACCCAGAACCCAAGGGTTGCACTTGGCCTGTGCGCGGGGCCAGATACCCTCAGCGCAGGCCTCCGGGTGCCAATCTCCAGCCAGTGGAGCAGCACCCCAGGGCGCCGTCCGCGCCAGGCTCTGCTGCGCAGGCATGGCAGGGCCTAGGCCCAGTGCCCACAGTGTGTCCGGCCCCAGGCTTCCCCCCTGTGAGCGGCCCAGCTGCAGCCCTCTGCCCAGACAGATGTTTGGGAGCAGAACAGCAATCCCCTTCGGTTTCTATGGAAACGGAGGAAGTTTTCCTCCCAGCAACAGCAGCTGGAACCCAAAGAAAGTCTTGACATTTCAGATGATGGGTTCAAACAAAGCCGAGTTGCCATGGCAACAGGAGCTGCAGGCTGTCACCGCAGAACACCCCCCCCCCCCCAATCCGGGGACAAGGCCGGTGGAGAAGAAACAAGAGCAGCAACTGGCTCGGCTCAGAACCGCTCGGGGAGGGGGAGCGCTTCAAACAGACCTGCCACGGCCACCCCTCCCCTTCGGCACGGCTGACCCAAGGGGCTGCCAGCTGGCACTAACCTGGCACAAGCTGGTCAGATGATCAGCCAGGCCCACACCACGGTGCAAATGCAAACTCTGCCACTGTGTCCAATGGTCCCCTCGGTCCCTGCCCCTCCCCTCCACACCATCCCTGCCCCTTTGTGCCATCCCTTTTCATCCCCTGTCTTTCTTCCCTGTCCTGTCCCCTGTATCTCCTCCACTCCATGCCATCCCTGCCCCATCCCCTGACACCATCCTATCCCCTCTGCACCAGTCCTGCCCCCTCCATGTCACCCCGGCCCCTCACACCCATCTCCTCTCTCACCCCCAGTGGGAGCAAGGTTGGGCAGGATGCTACCACTGTCTCTCTGGGGATGCCGGCCGGAAGCTGCAAACTGCCTCACCCCTGTCGTGGCCAGCTCAGTGCCAAGTATCCTCTGCCACCGTCTGTTGGGCACATGGGACCTTTTCAGCGGAGCATGGAGGAGAGAGCTCCAAGGTGCAGCAGAGCAATTAGCAGGACTAGATCCCAGTCCGGCGCTTCCCCCCCGCCCCAAACAGGCAGGCCCATCCCCTAGACCAAGGCACAAGGGTACGTTGATGCAGTGGTCCTGGGGCCTGCATGTCAGCCTCGGGGGCATTGAAATCGTTGCTGGTGCCCATCATTGGTACCTTGGAAAGGGCTCAGAGAAGAGCCACGAGACTGACTGAAGAAAACCAGGGTTGGGTTAGTCTCTAGGAACTCCGTCTATTTAGCTTCACAGAGAGAAGGTTCGGGGTGACTTGATCCCAGCCTGTGAGTACCTGCCTGGGGACAAATAGTTTGTAACGGGCTCGTCAGCCAAGCAGAAGGAGGCCTGACATGAGCCAGTGGCTGGCAGCGGAAGCCAGACAATTCAGACTGGACATCTGGTGTACACGTCTATTAGTGGACAATTGACTGGCACGCCCAGGATTCTCCATCCCTGGCCATTGAGAAATCGGGAGTGGGAGGGAGTTTTTACAAGCTCCGCTCTAGGAATTGTTTTAGGGCCATTCTCTGTCCTCTGCTACACAGCAGGGCAGACTGGGTCCCTTCTGGCCTTGGAATCTATGGAACAAAATGCCCCAGCACCACCGGAAATGACACCACGAGATGCCCAGCAAGGGAGACCTGGGGCTGAAGGTTCCTCCCCCAGGGAGGGGCAGGGCAGAGTCCTCGGTCATGACCAGGTCGCAGGCTGCAGCCAGACTCACACTGTTCAGGGACAGGAGCAGGGCTGGGATCTCAGCCAAGTGCCTTATGTCTGAGAATCAGCATGGGAGGGGAAGCTGTGCCCGCTCCTCCCTCAAAAAGCCCCCTTGGCCAGCAGACATGGCTCCTCCCCAGCGCAGGTGGCCCTGGGTGGAACTCTTGCCGGAATATCCCCAGGTGCTTTCCACCTGCTCTCACTTCCCAAGGCAGCTGGGTTGTGTGGAATAAACAAGGCCCATCAGAACACAAGCCACCCCAGACTCCCCGCCCAGCCAGCCTGAGCGCCCACCATGCTGCTGTCTTGGGAGGGCTGAACGAGACTCTGGCCCTGCACAGCTCCTGCAGGAGACAAAGCCCAGCTGGGTGGCAGCTGGACAGATGATGCAAGGGGACAGCACTGGGGACTGCAGCACCCAGAGCACCCTCTGCCACAAACCCGCAGGGCAGGCCGCCCGCCTGACTCTGTCCCGGGCTGGCACCTCGTGTCATGGAGTCCCTGGGCCATGCTCTGGAACTGCTCCCCCTGGGGCCAGTCAGGACTCTGGGGAGCCTCCTCTGTGAGTGACTGTCTGCAGGGAAGAAGCTCACACGGCTTCCCCCTTCCTGGGTCTGATCTTGGAGCGTTCAGCATCCTCTGCCCCCTATGCACTTCCCACAGGAAGTCCATCTGGGCGGGGTCCTGCAAAAGCCAGAGGGTCCTGCCCACCAACTCCACAGTCAGACATGACTCTCAGCCAGCCAGTAAAACAGGTGTTTATTAGACATCAGGAATAGGGTTTAAAACAGAACTTGTAGGTACAGAGAACTGGACCCATCAGCCGGAGCCATTCTGGGGGTCTGTAAGCAGGCTGCAACTCACCCCTGCAGTGCCTCCTGCTGGTTGTCCAGGGAATTAGCTCTTCCAGCTCTGGAGCGCCCTCTGCAGGCCAGTGTTCCACTGTCCACTGGCCCCATCCCCCTCTCTGGTGCCCTTTGCTTGGGGTGCTGTCCCCTGGCAGTACCCTCACAGTCTAGCTCTGGGTCTCCCCTCCCTGGGGAATCCCCAACCCTCTTGCCTCAGTCTAGGCTACTGCCAGTCATCATCAAGCCCCCACTCCCCGGGGCAGACAGCAGCCTAACAGCCAGTCATCACAGGCAAGGCGGGTTTGGCCTGCTGCCTCTGCCTACCCGTGGGCTGCCCCCTGCAACCCCAGGACCCCTTCTAGGCCTCAGACTAGGCCCTGCAGCCTGGGGAGTTGCCAACCTGGAGCCCCCCAGCTCCTCTGGCCTTTCCCCCCAGCCCTGCTCCACTACATGTCCCTTCTTAAAATCCCCAGCAGCCAGGCCAGTTAGAGGAGACTCGAGCACCAAACTCTGGGCCCCTTTTTCAGGGCCAGCTGGGCCCTAATTGACCCAGCCACAGCTGTGGCTGCTCTGCCCAGGCTGCTTTCCATTGCAGCCCGCTGCTGGGCTGTTTTAACCCAATTTCCGTAGGGGTGGGGCAGCAACCCCACTACAGGTTCAGTGAGGCCAGACCAGCAGGTCTGCACCTCACTCCATGTCCCCAGCCAGCTCCAAACTGCCTTACTTCAGCCCCTCCTCCCCTTTTCCTTTGTCTCTTTCCCGGGCCAGGAGGTCACCTGATCCCTTTGTTCTCCAACACTTCCACCCAACACCTTGCAGGGGAGGGGCCCAGGCCCTCAGTTGCCAGGAGGCAGGGTGTCAGCCATTCCCTTACACTGTCCCTTTGCTCTGCAACAATCACAGCCCCTTATCCCAGCACCCAGATACTTAAGACATGCATAGGGGAAACTGAGGCACTCACACAATATCCAGAGAGAACATTAAGAAAATTCCCACTTTGTCACACAGGAGTAAGGGGCCCTGGGAAGCCACATGCAGCCTTCCCTGACCAGAGGGTCAGCACAACACAAGGCCTCCAAGTACTCCCGAGGGAGTGGATGTGGAAAGGACCCAAACAAGTCCTTTTTGCCTGGCTGCAGACTCCCCTCCCTGCTAATCTCTGTGTGGCCCCAGAGCCCCCTTCCCTGCTGGTCTCCACCTGGCCCCAGAGCCCCCTCCCTGCTGGGCACTGTGCAGCCCTGGATCCTGCCATGCCTGGGACATTAGTAGCACCATCGATTGGCCTGGCTGCTGGCTGGGTCCAGGCCCCGACGTCTCACTGCACTGACCCCCCTAGAGGTGTTGGCCCGGCTCCAGAGTTGTCCTGAGCGGGAGTCCAGCGCACGGACCAAGCAATGGCTGGAGGAAGGGCACTGAGAGGAGCCCCTGGCCTGGCCCTGGGATGTGCCCTTCCCCTCGTGCAGCAGATCCCGTTGGCAGGAGTCACACACCTTTCACGCCCACACGTTCTCCTCCCACCGCCCAGGGCCTGCGGGGCTGCGCTGCCATTGGCCTGCATCTAGCTAGAGCTGGGAGAGTCACTGGCAGGTTGAGCAAGAGCCAAGCGGCCTGTGTCCCATCCTGCAGGCAACTGGGCACGAGGCCGCAGGGGGTGTGGAGTCGGGTGGGAAAGCACTTACACAACACACTGCAGAATGGCCTCACCCCTTGCCTGGCACACAGAAATGCCCTGCTGTCATGACCCTGCACGTCCACACGCCCTCCCAGGTGCCAACCCTGCATCCTCACTGACACCCGGCCACGGGGAGCGAGGACCCCAAGGGGCACCGGGCCACACCCTGGGACAGGTGTTGACCCTGCGTCCTCACTGACACGGGAAGCGGGGACCCTGTCCCTACCACGGCATTCCCCCTGCCCCGAGGGGCACCAGGCTACACCCACGGATAGGTGCCAACACTGTGTCCTCACTGCCACCCGGCCACAGGGAGTGGGGAACCTGTCCCTACCACGGCATTGCCACGAGGGGCACCAGGCCACAACCCAAGGACAAGCGCCAACCCCTGCTCAGAGTGGAGGATCTGCCCCGTCCAACAGGCAGAGGGTACAGCTGGGGGAGCATTTCCCAGGAAGGAATCAGGAGCCCTCGTTATCAGTCGCTAATCAGGAATGGGAGCCGAGCGGCTCTTTACAGTAACGCCAGCAATTCAATTATCCATCCTTGGCAGCAGGCACCGATTGGTGTCCAGAGACCAAGAAACCACCTGGCACAGGGGCTTGGCAGCACAGCCTGCCCCACGCACAGCTGGCCAAGGTGCAGCTCCTTCTACCCGGCCTGGGGAGTCAGGGTACAGCCCTCACACATGCACACACACACAGGTGCCAGAGGCAGAGCTGTGGACACCAGCCCAGCAGTCAGTCCGGACTGCTACAAAGAGTGACCATGTGGCCAGGCCACCGTGGCCACCTGCCACCCACAGCATCGTGTGGGGTGGGTGCAGCAGGCACCCCAATGCTGGAGCCCTCCTGTGATGTGACAAGCAGGGAGGAAGTTTCACTCTTGAGGGGAAGTTGCTCTGATCGGGATATCTGGAGCTGTAACCTGAGATGAGAAGGGGGAGGGGAGATGACACCTGGGGCCCGGGAACTGAACAAAGGAAGGAGACGGCTGCAGGGTTTGGAGGGGGTAGAAGCTGGCTGGGGAAGAGGAGGGAGCCCGGATTTGGGGTCTTATCTCCCTGCCCCCCAGAAGGGCCTGACTAAGGGGGCCTGTTTGTACTGACAAGCTCAGAGTTGGATTGTGTTCCTGTCATCCCTAATAAACCTTCTGATCTACTGGCTGGCTAAGAATCACTGTGAATCCCAGGAAGTGGGGTGTGTGGGAACGGGACTCCCCCACCCCCTGTGACATCTCCACACTCAGATCACTTGCAGGCCAGGGGCTCCCACCCCAGACCCTGCCCCCGGAGCCCAGTCACCGGACATTGCAGTGCCACCCACCAGGTTCCAGAGGAAACTCTGAGCAGCCCCACAGCCTCAGTGGAGCATCCAAAACGCTCCAGTGATGGGTGCTCCGGTGCCAACCCGCAAGGTGGCTCCAGCAGGGCCCTGGATAGGAACATGGCTCCCACTGCAGCTAAGCCAGCAGGAAACTACTGCCCTCCGCACTGCCCAGCTTTGCCCAGGACTCCCCCGTGAGGCACTGGGAGAAGTGATGGGTTGGGGCTAAAGGGAGCAAAGCCAGCAAGCTGCCAAGTGACAGGCGTGGCCCTGTGGCAGCGGGGGGCCCTGGACGGAGGCACCACGTTGTTCTCAGGCGCAGGTGTCACCACACTGGAGTCTTGCTTGGGAAGGGAGGACGCTGGGCTCTCCCCAGCTGCGGCTGGAGAAGGACATCCTGTGGCTATGGCTGCCAGGGGCAAGGCGTGCCAGTGAGCACTGAGACAATGGCCCCTCACAAACCCCAGCGCCCGCCAGAGACGGGCACTGGAATTTCTGGGGCTGCAAACGCCTCAGCCCTGGTGTGATGCTCCCTGCGTCCCCGGGGGTGTCTCTGGCCTGGCCTGCCCAGCCGCCGCACCCCACCCGAGGCCCCCAAGGCCGGGCTGGAGCTTGTGCAGGGAGCAGGAGTGCCAGCAATGCTGAGTCACTCTGCGGCGCTCATGTTTCCATAGCGCTGGGCTGTGTTTGCTGGAAGGGCCCGGCTGGGAATCGTGACTAATCTCTTCTCAAAACAAGCAGAAAAGAGCAGAAAGGTTTGTGCAAAGCCCTGGAAGGGGGCTGCGAGGGGAGGAGGAGCTGAGATCGGCACCAGCTGCCCGGGGCACCGCACAGCCTCAGGAGTGGAGCTCTCACATGCAGGGGCAGGACTGGGCCCCAAGGCTGGGGGGGGGGCAGCTGAGAGCCAGCGGGTTCACTCTCCCTCGCACCACCTGCCAGCTCCCCAGCCCCGGTACTGCCAGATGGAGCTTCCCCCTCTGCCCTCTCGTTAGCCCAGGGCCACTCCTGGATCACACGGGCCCTGCTACACCCCTCCACTGCCCTTGGCTCCTCCCTGAACCCTGCCCCTTCCCTAGAACGGCCCAGCCCTGCCCGCTTAGTGTGCAGCCTCCTGCAAGCCGGGGAGCCTGGGAGTCAGAGGGGGAGGGAAGGGTCCTAGCCAGAGCCCCCCCGCCCCGAATTTCCCCCAGCAGTGTCAGGTGACAGATCTCGACTCCCCTCCCTGGAGCTTCCCCATCTCCAAGCCAAACAATAACATTCCTAAAAGCGCCAGAGTCACAGGGAGGGCAGCAGGGACGGGGTGCAGGGATCATGGGGCAGGGACGGGGTAGGGGGGGAGTGTGCTGGGAACAGGGTGCAGGGGGACAGGGAGAGCTGCAGGGACGGGGCGCCTGGGGACGGGGCACAGGGAGATGGATCCCACAGGGACGGGGCGCCTGGGGACGGGGCACAGGGCGATGGATCCCACAGGGACGGGGCGCCTGGGGACGGGGCACAGGGAGATGGATCCCACAGGGACGGGGCGCCTGGGGACGGGGCACAGGGCGATGGATCCCACAGGGACGGGGCGCCTGGGGACGGGGCACAGGGCGATGGATCCCACAGGGACGGGGCGCCTGGGGACGGGGCACAGGGAGACAGAGCCAGGCCGGAGCTGCGTCATCCCTTCCAGTCACAGTACACAGCAATGCTAGAGCACGACGCGGCCAGCCGCCGGGTCTGCTCCGGCTGGGACCGGGCCCCATTGATTTGTGTTATTAAAACCAGAGCTCCCCGCGCTGTCGGGAACTCGCAGCCTCACTTCCCTCGCTCACTTACTGGAAAGGGCTCCACAGCATGTGCAAATGTTTGGGCGCGCGGTGCCCAGCCCCGCACACCACACGCACACCCAGCCTGGGCATGGAGACAGCTGCGGGGCTGGGCCCAGGCCACCATAGATCCCTGTCTGGAGAGGGAGAGGGCTTGGGCTAATCCCGATCCCAGGCACCGCCTCCCCCCCAGACCCTGGCAGCCTCCCTCCGCCACGGCTGTGCACTCAGAGCTGCTCCTGCTCCCGACCAGCCGCAGATCTTCAGCTCCAGCCCTCTGGGAAGCAGAGGGACATGAATGGACAGGGCAGGAGCTCCTGGAGCTAGGGGCTAGGCCAGGACCCCGTTTCCCGCTCACTCTCCCCGCAGCCGCCCACTGGAGACCCACCCGCTACTGAGCCCACCCTGGCTCCACCCTCTGGCTCCTGCCTCTGGCTACTGGCTGACTAGCAGCAGTGAGAGGCCAGGCCGGCTCCACAGCCCTGGAGTGTGCGTGGCTGAGGCTGGGTTGCGGGAGCGGTAAAGTCATCGCTTCCAGCTCGGCGGCGCTGAGTCACCGCCTTGCAGGAATTCTGCCCCGGGGCTTTTCTGTCCCAGCAGCCGAATGTCGACATGACCAGAGGGAAGTCAGGCTCCTCGGCCCGGGCACGTGCCGCCCTGGGAGCTCTGCCCTTCAGCCTTACACAACCTGCCAGGAGAGGTTCCTGTTCTCAGGCAGATTAACAAACCCACAGAACCCCCCACAAAACCCTCTGGCTGCCGCAGGCCCTGGAGGGGCGCAAGGCCCACGAGATTCGCCCCAAGGAGCCCCAGGCCCCGGGACTGCTCACACGTGGGTAGGCTGTTGCCCCTCCCTCTAGTTCCCCCAGAGAAATGGGGACACGCCCCCGACACTCCCGCACAGAGACACAGGGGACCCCCCCAGCACATCCCACAGAGGAAAAGTAAGACCCCTCCTCGCACACACCCCATAGGGCCAAGGGAGAGGCAGGGGCTGCACCGTCCAGTCCCACCCGCTCTTCAGCCTAAGCTGGGGGTGGGGGGAGATGCCAGAGCTGCCGCTCCCTGCTCCACCCCAGGAGCAATCAGTCCCTTTGGGGGCGCAGGATCCCAGGCCAGGGACTGTGCCTTCACCCAACAGCCAGCGTCCCTTTGGGGGCCGCTAGGAGGGGCTATGGGGCTAGTGCCACGTGTGAATTGTCCCAGGGGACAGGTCGGCCCAGCGTGGGGGAGGGGAGCCAGCTCTCCGCCCAGCCCTGTGCTCGGGGGAGCTCCGTCCCCAGCATTTCAACCCAGGGATGCTGCTGCCCACTGGCTCCCGACCGGGTCAGAGGCACCGCCCCACCCCCCATTCCCTGCTAAGCGCCTTTCCCCCCACCAGCCTCTCTGGGGCCGCTGGCAGCAGCCTGGCATTCAGGATCAGCCAGCTCAGCCCAGCCCAGTGGCTCTGGCCTGCGGGTGGCGCTCCCGAGATCAAGCTAGAGCAACAGACAGGTTGTGGGGGGAGGGAAAGGGCAGCTCACAACACAGCCCCAGTAAGTGCACCTGCCCTGCAGTGCTCAGGAGATGCATTTGCTGCACCAGCAGCTCCAAGTGACCCTGCACCTCCTCTCACCCCAGAGCTGGAGACGCTGGGCTCCCTCCAAACCCAGCCCAGGCCCCGGGGGTCTTGACTGCAGCATTCAGCACATCAGGAGGAGAGCAGCCGGTTGATGTGGGAAAAGAGGCGTCTGGCACCTGGTGTCTGGACAATGGCAGGCGCACCTCCGTGCAGCGGGGTCTGCACACGCCTCCTTCTCCGTCCCAAGAGAAAACCAGAGTCCAACACTCAGGCTGCCAGAGGCAGGACTGGGAACCGGGGGGAGGCTGGAGCCAGGGGGCAGGCAGAGCCCCGGGCGCAGAACAGAGGGGAGAACCGCGGTTCTAGGGTCGATGCTGCGCGAGGCGGTTTCCCCGTAATCGGCACTGCCCGCACTCCAAGCGAGGGACGCTGCCACGAGGGGGGGGGAGCCCAGGGTCTGTCAGGTACAGCTCAACTCCGACGCCTCTCGGTTTCCGTCCACAGCAGAAACCCGCCCACAGAGGGGGAGCAGAGGGGTTTCCTGAAAAGGGGGAAACACATTCAAAGCAGGAACTGAGACGTGTTGCCTTGCAAGAGCCGCGGCTTTTCCTCTGAGCCAGCCAGGCCCCCATCCTGCCACATGCCCCAGCAATGCCGCCGGGGCTGTGCTGTGTGGCCCACACAGTCCCAGCTCTGCGTCCTGGGACATTCCTCTCCCATGGGCCTCTCGGCTCCCACGAGGAGCCCATGTTCCTTGGCAGTCCCGGCAGAGGAAGGCCAGGCGGGCTAATGGGCCAATAACAGCCTCGCCCTGCAGACCCAGTGCACCGGCCTTGGCTGTGACTTCCCTCCCCCATTACGAGTGCAGGTGTCAATCAGCCCTGCCCCTGCTTCCCAGCCCCCCTCGGCCAGCGGGAAGGCTTTCACCTTGTGGGCTGCATCAGGGGATTATTCCCTAGCTAACCACAACATCCCATAGTGCTTTGCCAGCACAGGGCAAGGTGGTGCCTGCCCCAGGTCCCCAGGAGGGGGTGGATGCACCGGACTGTATTAGTTACGGGGGGGGGGGGGGGTGTTTAGAGACAGGGATGGAGGGGAGGGACAGAAAGGGCTACCGTGGGCACGGGTGAGAGGCTGCGTGGGTGGAGGGGGCTGGGTCCAACAGCCAATTGCACTAGATCACTGCTGCACGAGGCGGGAACGGGGGACGCTCTGGTGCCAGGAGCCAGGACGTCTCCATCAAACCTGAGCAGGCGGCTCTGGGGAGGAGACTCAGGATCCGTGGCATGAGGGGGCGATCCCAGCCCCGAGGCCAGTGGCCACTAGCCAGCACTGGGGCAGGCTCACAAGCAAACTCAGCAGCCCAGCAAGCAGCCAGACCCTGTCACTGCTCACCAGGGGGCCCAGAGAGCCAGGGAACATCTGGCACAGCTCCCCAGAAGGGCGCTCCCACCCCAGCACGTTGCCACAGAGGTTGTGGCAGTAACTGCACAGCAGCGAGTCCAGGCCCCTGTGCGCTTGCCCAGGGACAACCAGCAGCACCTGAATGGCAGCAGGTGGAGCCGCTGTCTCCATCTTCCTCTCGCTCCCCTCAAGAGCTGCTTTGGGGGCACCAAAAGCGAGGGATGTCGCGGAGTCCCCAGGCGCTGCTCTGGAACCTCTCCCCCTGGGGTCAGCCAGGACTCCGGTGAAGCCTCCTCTGTGAGCGACTGTCTCCAGGGCAAGAGTCTCACACGGCTTCCACCTTCCTGGGGCTGACCTCGGAGCATTCGGCATCCTCTGCGCCCCGCCCCCCCCGTGCGCTTCCCACAGCGAGCCCACTCAGGCAGGGTCCTGGGGAAGCCCATGGGCCCTGCCCCCCAACTCCACAGTCAGACGTGACTCTCAGCCAGCCAGTAAAACAGAGGTTTATTAGATGACAGGAGCATGATCTAAAACAGAGCTTGTAGGTACAGAGAACAGGACCCCTCCACTGGGTCCATCTTGGGCGGCAGAGCCAGACAACCACGTCGGCACTTCACTGCATGTCCCCAGCCAGCCCCAGACTGACTCACTCTCCAGCCCCTCCTCCCCTTTTCCTTTGTCTCTTTTCCTGGGCCAGGAGGTCACCTGATCCTTTTGTTCTCCCACACTTCCAGCTAAGACCTTGCAGAGGAGGGGAAGGGCCCAGTCACCCAACTGCCAGGAGATAGAGCATCTGTCACTTCCATACACTGGCCCTCTGCTCTGCACCAATTACACATCCTTATCCCTCCACATAGACACTCAAGAAATGCACAGGGGAAACCGAGACACCCACACAATATCCAGAGATAACATTAAGAACATTCCCCCTCCGTCACAAGGGAAGCACCTGGCCCGGGAGGACAGCCCTCATATCAGTGGCAAGAGGCAGTGTTCGCCCCAAGCAGGACGAGGACAACATGGCTGAAGGGACCGGCGGCTGTCAGATGAACGCCTGCGGGGTCTCTCCGAGGGGAGCTCAGTCCTTGGGATACTTCCTGGGGAATGGGGTGCAGGGGACAATCCTGTACTGGTGCCCAGCATGGACTCAAAGCCCCCCACTGTGCCCCACCGGCTGTGTGAGGGATCCCTGCCTCCCACCCCCACGACCAGGAAGTCCGAGGGTCTCATCCTAGCAGCTGTCTAATGCAAGGCGTGTTTCTCCCCCTTCACACTGAGGGGCCCCTCACTTGCCTGGGAAACCCCCCACCCCAAAGCTCAGTGGGGGGGCTGCCTGTCTGCAGCATGGGCCATGGGGACTGTAGCCATGGGCAGCACCGTGCAGCCTTGAGCAGCTGCTGCACTGGGGGACGGCCTGACAACAAGGGACACACGTGGTCCCAGAAGAAGGTGAGCCCCCTCCCCCCCGGCACGCACTGCTCCCCGGAAACAAGGGCGGGGAGCCTTCCCCGAGCACAGTGACATCACCCCCCCGCCTGTCCCTCACCACGGCCCCAGTTCCAAGAAGGGACCAGACGCAGTCCCCCGCTCTGCCCCCGCACAGAAAGGGGAAGGGAGGCTGGGTCCAAAGAAGAAACGAAAGAGACGCCCTGGCTCGGCCCAGGGCCCCAGGGAGTGCGGTCCCCCCGACAGGAAGCAGATGGGCAGGAGGTGCAGGGCTCTCGGGGGCGAAACACAGTCCTCTCAGCTGGCGCCTTTTCCACTAAAGCGAGCAGGGCAGGGGGCGTGGAAACCGGCGCGGGGTGCACTAGTGAGAACACGAGCTGCCGGGGCCGGCGGCTCTTCAGAGCTGACTGTGGAGTGTGCACTATTGATCATGTTTCTGGTGAATCTGAGGCATTTCTCCTGACTACCTGGAAACACAGCCCTGCCTTTCACTCTGAGCCGGGGCTGGAAGTTCCAGCATTTCCCCCGAGCTTTCATGATCACGTGGGCCTCTCGCACCCCCACCTGTGAGCACAGCCCCCAGCCCGGCACCCGCTTCGGTTTGGGGGGACGTCACGGACATTCTGTGAAAAGCTCCTCAAAGCCCCGAGCTCGCCCTGGTAGGACATACTGGGACCAGGAGCACTGACTGCGCCATGGGCAGCCGGGCCGAGGGGCTAGAGCCAGACCAAGGGGCAGAACCCGGTTACGTGGGGCGATACAAGGGCCCAGGAGCTAGCACAGCTACAGGCAAACGGTGAGCAGCCACTGAGGTGCTGCTGCTGCTGGGCTGAAGAGCCGACCTGCTGCCCTCGCATCAGTCGGGGTTGTGCCAATCAGGCAGCCTGCCCAGAGCCGTCCCCAGCAGGCCCTGCTCCCCGACACTGGGCGGGGGCGTGCCGGGAAGATGGATGAGGATGCTACAGGGCAGCTCTGGGAGGACACGCGCTGTGCTGAATGTGCTCATCTCTCCTTCAGCCCCAGCTCAGACGTTCGTGGGAAGGGCTGGTGAGAGTGGGCTCCCATGCCCATGTTGCATCATTACCCACAGGCAGCAGCAGCTGTGACTGCAGTGTTCATCGCTTGCTGGAGGGAGCTGGACTCAGTGCTTCATTTTAACCATTTCCTTCCCTGCCTGTAGCAGACACGAGCCGTAAGTGCTAACGGCTGAGCGGGAAGTAAAGTGCAGCCATCCAGAGAGCCGCAACTGCTGCTCTGCAGGGCCGGGGGGACTGGAAGCCGGGCTGCAGATGTCTCATCAGCCCAACCTGGATCCCCGGCCTGGACACAGCAAGAGCCTGGATCCCGGTGGGGTCACCTGGGGTCTCTCCTCACATCCACACGTGGACTGGGGTGCAGACTGTGGCCACCTACGTGTGAAACCCGGTTGTCTGCAGGGACGTGTCTGCAAGGGAAAGTGAGCCCTGCCTCCGTGAGCAGCCGCACTGTGTGGCGAGAGACAGACCGTGACGGGATGAAGCTAGGCTGCTCTGGTTCCCCGAACCAACCAAACCACACTCAGGTGAAGAGCAAACACCCAGCCGGCCCGTGCACCACTCAGCTGTGCACTGGTGCTGCTAGTCTATCAGCACATCACCCTAGGAAACCAGAGATAACAGGTCCCCACTTCCTGGCTCCTCCTTTCCTGGACAAACAGTTCACACACAAAACAGAGCAAAGCTCTGAGTTCAAAGGCTTCTGAGAAGGCAAATCTCTTCCAGCAAGCCCAGGTCAGATGGAGGGCCAGGGAACGTGCTCTGGGCAGAGGGGGAGAGCGCTGGAGACCCCAGCCAGATCCCACTGCGAGCCTGGCTCTTGCCTGGGGGCCTGGGCTCGGAGGAGGCTCCAATGCAGGGCAGCCCAGAAGGCTCCCTGCGGAAAGGCTCAGGGCCTGGGCTGGCTCCTCTGGCCAGGGGGAGGGAGCCTGGTCTGAGACTAGCCCAGGTAGGCTGGGGAGGCAGCAGGGTCTGGTGGTGGGATGCAGGCTTGGGCGCTGTGTGGGCAGCCCTGCTAGAGCCCACTCCCCGTCCCAACTCTGGCTGTGCTGGGACTGGGATGGGGGGTGGGGATTAGGGTCTGTCCTGCTGCAAGGGGGATGGGCACAGCGATGGGCTGAGCAGTGAGTGTATGCCAACCCCCGCCCCCTGTTTTCTCCCTCCAGCACCTCAGGCCCCGGGCAGGGCCGGCGGGAGGGAGACAGCCCAGGAAGGGCTCTGGCTCTCACTGCCCGGCACATCCCGGCCCAGGCCTGGGACTCTCCTGGCGGCCAGGGCCAGGGCCAGCGTGCAGGGGCCTGCAAGGCCAGGGCAGCACTTCCTGGAGAGACCGCACGGCCATCTGGCCACAGGCTTCCTGGAGGGCCAGGTGATTTGCTTGCAGCGATGTGCATGTGCAGCAGGATGGCTCTGCTGCCCTGGGGATCAGGAGACGGCTGGGGCAGCCTGCAGCCAGGCTAGCGGGGCCCCTCTGGTTTTGGGAGGCTGGTTCCTAGCAGGGACATGGGGCCTGATGCTGCCCACATCTCCTCTCCAAATGACCAGGACTCCTCGGCTCAGCACCCCTCCAGAGAGCAGGGAGCTCACCCTGGACCCGCACCCACGCCAGGCAGTCGGCTGCATTGGGAGAGCCGCTCCTAGCCAGTCTGCCAGGGCAGGGCGGGGGGGCAGGGGAAAGGGGAGGCTGGGAAAGGAAGGGGCTGGGAGTCAGGATGTGACACGGCTCAGTGGGGTTTGGGGAGGCTGCTTGATGTTGCTTTACACTTTCCGTCATTACTGGAAACCGCCGGCTGGCAGGGTCTCTGCAGACCTGCCTGCTGGGAAGTCACAGTCCTCCCCCACCCCGTCCCCTTTCCAGGATGCTCACTGCTAGGCTTGGCCTCACCAGGACTGCTTCACAGCATCCCCATGGACCCGAGTGGCTGGCAGCTGCCCGCTCCCTGCCAGGCTCCCAGGTACAGCAGCAGGTCCCGGCTTTACAAAGCTACCTGGGGCAGGTGTGTCAGGGGCTGGATTCTCCCCCTGACCCTGTGGTGGATCATTAACTCTCCAGACACCCCATAGCGATTCCATGCCATGGGGCTGCCCCGCTCCACGCAGACACCAGCCACAGCTCAGAGCCACCCTTCCAGGGCTCTGCAGGACCCTGCCCCGCCCCCACAGGGTACGTCTGGGGGAGGCGCTCCCCTTTCCACCCTGCCCTGAAGCGGTGCTGGTTGGGGTGTCCAGCGAGAGGCCGCTGTGCAGGCTGCACTCCCTCTCTGTTAACACCGGCTGATTGATAGAAATCCAATGGCCGGGCTGCCAGCGCCTCCTGCCAAACCTCCTGAACGGCGGGCCAGGAGCAAGGCAAATAGCCAGCACAGCAACAAGGAAAACCTTGTTTAAGCGTTTCTGGAGACACGCTGCCCTTTCCCTCGTCTCCCACGGAGGAGAGCGAGCCCCGGGCCAGGCGTTCCTGACCCCAGGACCCTGCCAGCCCCTGGGCCCACGGCCCAGCACCAAGCACAGGGATTGAGGTGCAGAGAGGTGGACTGGGGGCAGGATGGACTCAGACTTCACCAGCCCACAGAGCAGGGGCTGCTCCTCGGGGGCGAAGGAAAGGTCCGCTGCAGACCGCAGGCCCAGGAGGCTGGTCGCTATTGTTCTGCTTGTTCTTCCTCTCAGGAACTGAGCTCCAGACACCCACACACTGGGGCTGGCTGGGAGGCCGCTGGCACTGTGGAAGTGATGCCCGAAGCTTTGGGTTCGTTAGCAGCTGCTTGGTTCCAAGGCTTTGGGAGGACAGTGAGGCAGCAACCTGCCCCTCCTGCTACGAACCAAGAGCTCCCAGCTGCCCTCTCCAAGTCAGCCGAGAAAACACCCAGCAAGCTCCAGAAGGCCAGGCCAGAAAGCCCAGAATTCCCAGTGACAACAGTCCCAAACCTTCAGGCCTCTTCATACCCAGACCAGGCGCAGGGCCCAAGCCCCCCTGCCCAGGCTGGAGAGCTCCGTGCAAGCAGAGAGCAGCTCCCGCCAGCCCCAGCTCACAGCAGGGATCTATGCTCTGCCGCAGGCAGGGAGTGCCCAGCAGCTCCGGGAAGGTGACACCCCCACAGGACTAGCACCAAGCCCTTTCCCTGCAATGGCCTGAAAGGGGCTTTCATCCTGGGGAGGCACAACACGGGGGACCCCTCCACGCAGCAGCTGCTGCCCTGCCCGCTTCAATGGAAGGATTGTGTTTCCAGCCCACGCACAGATTCCACTCAAAGAGCCACTGCCCACTCATGCTGCTTTCCCCAGGGCAGGCATGCCAAGCGGCATGGCCTCGGGCCCCCAGCCCTGCTGGATCCCACACACTCCCGGGCAGGGAGCGGAACAAGAGCCCGGGAGAATTCCCAGTGATCAGTAAAGACACCAGGGCTGCCCATTGAACCGCAGCTGGAAAGTGACCTGGGGTGATTCTGCCAGCAGGGAGGCTCTGAACTGGTCTGAAGATGCCCAGAGCCCCCATCCCCAGGTCAGTAAAGAGTCTGGGGCAGGGGAAGGGGAATCAATGTGGTTCCCACTAGGAAATTCACGTGTCCAGTCTTCCTTTGAATCAGAAAAGCAGAACGTGGAACCCCAAGGCCTCTGCCAAGAAACCCAGAGCTGAGCACGGGGGCGAGGCAGAGCCTGGGGTGCCTTGGCTAATTGCTGTTCCTGAGCCTCTCCAGGTCTCGGGCGGTCTGAGGCTTCCCCTGCAGCGCTAGCATGGGGAGGAGGCGCTTCCCTGGGAAGGAATCGGGGAGAAGCAGCAGCTGCGTGAGCACGGCCCAGGACGCTGCTGCCAAGCCTGTTTCTAGCAGAGGAGGCTGCACCAGCCAGTGCCTGAAATCCTGCTCCCGGCCTGCCTGCTAAGGAGTCATGACTCAGACAGCCCGGCACACACTCTTCTCATTGGCCAGGCGCTCCCCCATGCTGGGCTAATGCTGCTCTCTGATGGGCACCAGCCGGGCACCAGGCCCCTGGCGCTACCTCCCCTGCAGCCCGGGGTGGCTGTGGTAACAATGCATCTCTGCACATGCATCCCACGAAGATAAGCTCCACCTCCAAGTACACAGGAAGGTGACCCGCCTGTCCCTGTCCCACACCATGCGGGGACAGCCTGTGGCTCGCCCCACAGCTCTAAGGAAGGGGCTGGGAGGGACTGGAGATGGCGTCGAGGAGTCCTGCCAGCCCAACTCTCGTGCCCAGCCACCCTCGCATCGCCGGGACAGCTTCACCGTCCCTGCCCCGGGTCTCTTTGTTCTTCCAGGCTCCTGGTGCACAAGGCGGCCGGTCGGACCCTGCTGCCCTAGGGAACTCCCAGCACAGCCGCTCTACACTCACTGAGCTCCCCCGCCAGCTGCACCCACCGGGCCTGGAAACTCTGTCCCCCTCGCCGTGGAGACACCAGCAAGCAGTGCTAGGTGAGGGCAATCCCAGAGCTCCCCTTGCCCCACAGTGGACGCCAATCATCAGCACAATCACTTTCCAGCAACCCACGTGGAATGGACCCCCTGCCAGAGCCGCTGACCTGCCCATCTGCTGGCCCCCCGCCCAGCTCAGCTGAGACCCAGGGGGCCAGGACTCTGACCTGACAGCAGGAGTGTGATGAGCAGGAAGGAGGGTGGACGTGATCTCAGAGTTTCACTAGAGAGGGGAGGTTGCTCTGAAGGGCACATACCTGAAGCTGTAACCAGAGATGAGAAGGAGGAGGGGGAGATGACACTTAGAGCCTGGGAAGCAGGATGAAGGAGGAGAGAGATGGCTACCGGGATGGGAAGTGGAGAGCTGGCTGGGGAAAAGGAGGGAGCCCTAAGATTGGGGTTTAACCTCCCTGCCCCCCAACAGGGCCTGACTAAGGGGTCCTGTTTGTACCTACGAGCTCTGGTTTGGACTGTGTTCCTGTCATCCCTAATAAACCTTCTAATATACTGGCTGGCTGAGTCCCTGTGAATCCAAAGGAGTGGGGGTGCAGGGCCCCGATTCCCCCGCACTCTGCAACATACATCCCCATAGCCACGCCAGCTGGGCACCCAGCACAGACTCGAGGTTACACAGAGAATTAAACAGGCGCTGGCACAGAGACCCATGAAAATCCCTCTCCAGCAGCGGCCCAGTGTGTGGCCAGCAGCAGTGTCCCCTGGCCCAGGTGGGGTGGCTGCAGAGAGAACAAGGCAGGGTGGAGCCCTGGGGCCCCATCGCTCTGCAGCACACGGGGAACTGGACGGGGGCCTGCGCTCACAGTCAACGACATCCGTCCACCCCCCTGTGTGGCTTGGGATTTATTTTATCATCTTCGGAGAAGCATTTACTGCCAATGAACAGCAAATTAATTCTCCACAAAGACCTCTCAATTATTCATCCCGGGCCACAGAGAAAACAATTACAGCACTTCCCTCGGGCTGCCCAGACTCTCTGCCAGCCGGCCCAGCCCCGGCAGCCTCCCCGCGGGCAGGGACACCCACATCAACCCCCGGCTGTACGGCGAGCTCCCACCCGGAGCTGCAGAACAATGGGCACCTGCCCAGCTGGGGTGTAGCCCCAAGGGAAGAGCCCTGCAGCCCAGCCCTCCCCAACTTCCTCCAGACAGCGCTGCCCACCCCGTGTCTCCCCTGTTGAGTACTCCAGGGGTGAGGGCAGCCATGACCCCACTTGCACATCTCAAGCAGGCAGTGTGGGAGGGCATTCCCTGCCCATCCCTCACCCCCTGAATCTCGTCACTGGGCTCCTGTCCCATGACCCTCCCTGGCCACCCCGAACATGCCAAAGTCCTCTCCTAGTCTGCCTCTGCACCATGCCCCGAGCAGGCCTGTACACCCTTCCCTTCCTCGCCCTCGCCCCAACGCCAGGCGGGAGGAGATGCTGCCATCAGCAGAGGGGGGAGCCCCGGGGAGGGGCCTACCCTGCACTCTGGCTCCACGGCCCCGTGGGAGTGTTAGCTGGCGGCTCCTCCATGGAGTCGTGAGCAGGGGCGCCTATGTGGCACGGTTCATGGAATCTCCTGCGGTCTGTCCCTCCTGTGCTCAGCCCCTCGTCCAGCTTCCCCAGAACCTCTCACTGCCCCACTCCTCCCCACCCCGCCCCATTTGCACAACCCACAAAGTCACCAGAGCTCTCGCCAGCCGCCTCCTGGCCGGAGAAAAGACGGCCTGTGTCCCTCGCACCAGGAGGGGGGTCTGGGTAAGTCACAGCTCCGGCAGAGAGTCTCTGGGCGCTGCCTGCCCCCTCAGGCACCTCAGAGGAGCGATGGGCGCTGCCCAGGCCGCTCTGCTCCATGTCCCCTCGCTCCTCTTTCCGTGTTTTAACCTGGGCTCTGGGGCTCCTGCCCGTCCCTTCTGGCTGGGCCTAGGCCCGCCCGTCCCACTGTAGGTCCGAGCCCTGAGCAGCCGGGAGCGGACTCGGCGCGGTGACTCCAACCAGCCCCATCCCACCAGCCTCTGCCCTGCAGCTCCGGTGAGACTGGGCCGGCTCCCTCCCCAGCTCCCCAGCCCACGGCTGGGAGAAGCCGCTGGCTTGGGAGGGCCAGAGAGACAGACCTGTTGCACCCCTTAGGAATGAGCAAGGTTCCCACAGGCAAGGTACCAACCAGCACCCTGCTTGGCTGGCTCTCTCCCCAGCTCTCTCCCCCGCTCGCTTGCTGGCGTCCAGGGGTTAAGCACACAACCTGGGTCCCACCCCCACGCACTCGACAGCTGGGGGACGGGCCTGTCGGGAAGCCTGGATTTCTGCAGTGGTTTTACTGGAAAAGTGGTTGCAGACAGGGTGGGGGGGTGTCACCATAGCAACACCAGCTACTGTCAAAGGTTACCTCCCGAAGCGCCTGGCCCCAGCAGCAGGGAGGGGAGACAGTGCCCCCTCCCCGGGGGACCCACGGGGCACTCCCCAGCCCCCCTTAACAGGGATTTCCGGGCAGGCCCAGCCCTTCCCACACCCCACAGCCCTCCCACTTAGCCTGGGCAACACCAATGGCCCATTGAACAGTCAGCAAATGCTGTCCCAGCTCCATCCCCCTCCCATCTGCCAGTGGCAGAGGAACAGATAACGGGGCCCTGGGACCCCCCACATGCCATCCCACATCCCACATCAAAATAACCTCCCTTCCCCCACCCTCAGCCCTGCACCTCCGCGCCTTGCCATCGGCTCCCTCCGGCCCAGGCCCTGCGCCCATCCCATTGCTGCCGTCAGAGCCAGACCGACTGTCGCGGGAGCCAAAGCACCACGCCCCACTGCTGCCCCCACAGCTAGCACCAGAGCCGCCAGGAAGAGCAGCGTGCTGGCACCTGCTGCCCCCTTTGAATTCGCCTGGGCAATGGGGGGTGGGTCTCCCCCAAACTGATGGTCCCACTCATCAGAATCCCTGGCAAAGCCACCATTCGGGTGCGTCCCTCCCTAGTCAGCCAGCGGGCACCAGCGCATGGCTCTTTCTAAACCAGCTTCCAGCCTGCCGCAAGCAATCGCAGCCTGCACCAGGCACGTGTTGTGTGGCCGAGCAGCCCTGAGCCTGCAGGGGCTCTCCAAGTGCATGGCCCCCTAGCAGCTTTTCCTCTGCCAGTGCTACCCGCTCTTCCCCTGGCTTGATTCTGGGGCCCCACCCTCATCTGTAACTGAGTCAGGCCTGGGGCCCCCTCACTGCCCCACAGCTGATGTAATCGCATGGGTTGCATGTGTCTCACCTTGCCCCTGGCCAACAGCCCCCATCTTGACAGGGCTCCCAGGGAACCCACACTCACCAGTCCTGCAATGCCTTTGCAAACGCCCATCACATTTAAGCATGCCCAGAAATGGGTGGTTGTTGTACGCGTTGTCATGGGATAACAGGGAAGGTTCTCTCATGGATTGGTAACTGGTTAAAAAATTGGAAACAAAGCAGAGGAATAAATGGTCAGTTTTCAGAATGGAGAGAGGTAAATTGTGGTGTCCCCCAGGGTCTGCACTGGGACCAGCCCTATTCAACATATTCACAACTGATCTAGAAAAGGGGGTAAACCGTGAGGGGGCAGTTTGCAGATGCTACAAAACTACTCAAGATAAATCCAAAGCAGACTACAAAGAGTTACAAAAGGATCTCACAAAACTGGGTGACTGGGCAACAAAACGGCAAATGAAATTCAATGTTGATAAATGCAAAGTGATGCACATTGGAAGACATAAACCCAGCTATACATATAAAATGATGGGCCCGAATTAGCTGTTACCACTCAAGAAAGAGATCTTGGAGTCATTGTGAATAGTTGTCTGAAAACAGTCACTCAGTGTTCCCGTCTGATAAGATTCAGTTTTATCATCTGAGTAATTGCATATGCTTGTACAGTTAGCCCTGCCAGCCCACTGAGAACGGTGTGCTGAAAGGACAGGTTCCTTTTCTTCCTACGAACAGCCATTTTTCATCTGCATTTTACAGACTGAAAAACGCACTGCATGACAATTTGCATGTCAAGTGGCTAGATCCTCAGATTATGCCTCCTGTTCAGAGATACGGAAACTTGAAAACTCAACCTGGGTACCAGGTTCAATGACTGGAAGAACATGAACAAGTCAATGTCTGTTCATGGGAGCAGCAGTCACAGCTCTGCCGTTCGCAAAGGCCCACAGTATCCGTGCATGTTTGGATAAAGAAACATCTGAGAAGATTAGGAAATGCAGTACTACAAACGGGCTCCCCTTCTGTGGCCAGCCCATAAAGTGCTGGAGAGCAACAACTGGGGGTATTGACTTGAGCATCTTTAAACTATTTGCTGGACATAATCCAACTTTTGCCCAATCAAGCAGGGGTAGCCAATAGGTGGACCCGGCCCACTTTTAAACAGACCCTGAAATCTTTGTATTTATTTATTATTATCATTATTGGGGGGTTTTATTACTATTTTCTCTGGAGTCTGGACCTTGACAAAAAAATAATTTACTACCCTGGCTGTATCAGTGACATCAAGAGAATCAAATACTCGAGCAAGACATTACTAATTAATGTATAAGTTGCTTAGCATCAGAAACCAGGAGGCACATACTTAACAGCTGCAAAGAAGCTACGTTTTTTATTGTCATTGCAGGTGCAACCGCAGATATTAGCCATGTGGACCAAATGGCCACTGTGCCTTGATTTCCCATTTGGTTTCAAACTGGCTCCTCTATCCCAGGTAATTCCAAAATATGACTTTAGAAGAGGCAAAGGAGGAAATTCTGAAACTCATGGGGAAATTCTCTTCTTCTTCAGACTTGGTCCGTGAGATTTTGTCTTTCAAGATGTGTTATTTACGAAGGACACAGAAGAGTTCAGTTTGCCATTGGGAGTCCAGAGCTCCTTGAATGTCAGTGTCAGGTTCTCCTGATGATGTTTTTCCAGCAATGGAAGTGTGGTGTTGACTCTTTCTCACCATACCAGTTGGAGTGGCTAGTGCTGAACATGCAAAGAGCATTACGACGTGTACAAACTCCCCGTGTTCAGCACTGTCACGGACACGGCGGAGTGACCTTGCTCTCCGTGCAATGAGAAAGATGAGAGCGCGGCAGAACAATTTGCCAGCTGGTGCGAGGTTCCAATAACCGGAAAGACACAAGCCAGCACAATCTGGCTGAGATTCTGCTTTTAGTTAGGCCTGTGATTTTAGTATGAACATTTTATGTTTCGAAGCCTCCGGTGCCAGGTCATTGGGCTCCATGCTGCATGTCTGCTGACCAGGTCTGACCCTTATAGGGGGACTTGCTGTCCGGACAGCAAGTGTGAAAAATTGAGACGGGAGTGGGGGGTAATATGAACCTGTATAAGAAAAAGACCCAAAGATTGGGATTATCCCTATAAAAGTGCATCACCAGGCTCTGGGGCTAGTTCAGGACATGGGCTTTCCTATCACCCTGCTGATGCTTCAGGATTTCCCAGATAGGAACGGTGGGAGTCGGCGGGGGGGAAGGTTGTGAGCTGCCTGCTGCTTCGGATGTGGATAACTCAGAGGCAATAGCCCTTCGCCCTGCCCCAGTCCTGGCTGCTGATGACAGGGGTGCCCAGGCCAAGTCACTTCTTACCAGGCTCTGCATGCTGCAGGCTGCCCAGTCTGTTATTCCTCCCAGACGTGCGTTCATGGGGTGGCAGGGGGGTGCATACTGGCAGGGGGGTGCATACACAACCATTCGCTATGGAACAATCTCACTTGCAGCTTCAAGGACTCCCCCTCCCGAAGCTCAGCTGCAGGTCTGGCCTCAGACCAATTAATCCCGTGGATTTCTGTAGCTGTTATCAGTGGCCCTTTGCCAGCTCCTGGCTGGTTCCTGGGCTTTAACTGCTGTTTGTGACCTGAGGCAGCTGGCTCGCAGACCGGGGAGACGGCTGGGAACCGGACTCCAGGCATCCTCTTAACAGAAGAGCCGTGTGGGCACTCCAGAGCGCTGGGCTGAGGCCAAGAGCCTGCAGCCTTTTCTCCAGTGAGTTTGGTCCATTCTTTGGGGCCAGGGACTGGGGCTGCTCTCATTGGTCTGGGGAATCAAGAGTCTTGGGGCTGGGATTCTCCCCCACTGGGTTTGTCATTGGGGCCATTCTGATGAGAGTGGCCAACGTGTTTGGGTCCATTTGCCACCCACGCCCTGCCCTGAGTACAGCAGAGCTCTGGTGCCTGGTGGGTGAGCATTATTAATGCCTCGTCTAGGCAGGGCAGGGGCAGCCTCCCTTCCACCAGTAGAGGTGCCCACGTGAGGCTCACCCAACTCCCAACCCACAGCCCCCGCTGGCTCAGTCCCTGCTCCGGCGTGTTGCTGGCTGGCTGCGTTATCCAGCCTTCCTGGGGCAAAGCAGTCTCCTGCTGGAATGGGATCCCAGAAGAGGATCTGTCCCTGAATTCCCACTTGCTGGAAGCCAGGAACTAGGCCATGAGCCTTGCTTCATTCCCAGCCGTGCCCTATCTGTGGAAAGCCTTGTGCCTGCTGGCCACAGCACCAGCCTGGCCTTCCAGCGGTGTAATTTCTGCAGGCTGCCCTGCTACAGCAGCACCAGGCCAGGGTACCACAGTCCCCATCAGGGCTCCTCTGCCCCCTGGACTCAGCCTGCCAGCAGTACTGATCACCGTGTTCCTGCTGGCTGCCCCGTCCTGCCAGATTAGTCTAGGGACAGCCTGCCTGCTCGCCACGCCTTTGATGGGCAGGGAGCAGAATACATTCCAGGAGTCCCCCTGGAGGCTTATCCTGCATGGGACTGGGGCCCCAGCCTCCCGCCGTCACGCATCCCCCACTCCCATGCCAACGACATGCTCTGTCACATCCCTTCCTATTGACAAGGGTTATCTAGCTAGGTCCACACTCAGGAACTGCAGCCCCTCAGCCAGGACCCACCCCTGAGGTTCTATGTCCAGCCAGGAGGGGGCCGGTGGGGCCCGACACGCTGAGGCCTGGGTCACAGTGAGCAATTGTCCCCCTCCCCTTCCTGAGCGCCAGGCTCCAGGGCTGCAGTCAGCCAGGTGCCAGGAGCGGCAGGCGCCCGAGAGCTCGGAGAGCTGCCCCACGTCCCCGCAAGCCCCAGACCCTCGCCAGGGGCCACAGGGGTGAACATCCAGTCCGTCCAGGCAGCACGCTGCCATCTCTGCTGAGTGGGGTCCCCCCACGTCCGGGCACCGCACCAGCCAGGACTGAGCCCACTCGCCGCTCACCCCGGGCCTGTGCAAACAGCTCTCAGGAGCCAGAGCTCCACAACCCTGTTCCCTGGCAACTGGCACACGTGTCAGAGCGGGCACGGAGCACGCGGGGAGAGCTACAACAACAAGCAGCAGCAGCCCCTGTAGGAACCTTGCAGCAGCCATCTGCTCCCTCAGCCCCCCTCCTGCCAGCCCCCCTCCGCCAGCCCCCCGCGCGACCCCCCTCCTGCCGGCCCCCCTCCGCCAGCCCCCCGCGCGACCCCCCTCCTGCCGGCCCCCTCCG
>ML677373.1:24733969-24760750 GCA_007922305.1 Dermatemys mawii
CCTGCTCATCCATCCTCTCCTGCCAGCCCCACTCTGTCACCGCCTCCCACCGTCCCTTACTCCACCAGCCCCCTGCTGCCAACCCTGCAGCCCCTCCTGTCTTTTCATCATTGAACTCCCCCGACCTCCCCAGTGGGGAGGTGACACTCGGTGCAGCCAACTTGCCCAGACTTACAAAGGGGATTTAGGCCCCTGCTGCAGGAGCTCTCGACCCGCATCTCCCGTGCCCACGCGTGGCCCTGGGCAGGCTGAAGGATGCCACCAAGGCTGGGCTCAGAGCACCTGGCCTAGGGTTCCTTGTTAAGATTTGCTCGTGTTCCTGCGCCGCCCCCAGCAAATCTGCAGAGCCCATGGGCCGTTCGCCCCCGTCCTGGGCCCACACAGCGGCTCTCTTGGTCCCCCCTAGGGAAGAGGCGGCATGTGCCCCTGCTGGGAGGGACTTTCCTGGTGGCTGCTCCTGAGAAGCATCGCAGGGTAAATTGCCCCTAGGAGTGCAGGGTCTTAGACTGAGCACTGCGGGCTCTGCTGCAGCTTACGGCCTGGCCATGCCAAGCTCTGAGGCCCCCCCGCACCACAGGTGGCTGCGGCACAGAGTCTCGGGAGCTCTTCAGGAGGAGCGGGGACAGTAAAGATCTCCTGCGTCCAGCCAAAGCAATGCAGGTGGGGCCCAGCCAGAGCCAGCACGGAGGGAGCGCAGTGGGTGCTGACCGCAGGGAAGGTGATCCATGCAGCTGGTGGAGCAGCCCTGGCCCCACAAGGAGCCCAGCACAGCCAGCACCAGGGAGCAGAGGGCACTGGCGGCCAGCATGAGCTCAGAGCCTTGGCACCTGCAGCTGTTACCTCCTGGCTGAGGCGGCTGCTGCAGGCAGGGGCTCCCAGGCTGAGCCCTCCTCCCTGAGCCGCCTCCCCCGTCAAGTGGTTTCCTGCACGGCTGCCAAGACAGACCACAGCTGATCCGGGCAGGGAGTGCGGACCATTCGCAGCGGTGCTGAACGCCAGCTCCCTGCTGGCACTCCCACCCTGCGGGCGCCCTCAGTGGTGCCCTGCCCGTGCTAGCTGAGACATCCACAGCGCCCGCACGAGGGTCTGCAGTGCCTGGGGCAGGCCCACAGCACAGTGAGAGGGCCAAGGCAGGAGTCTCCTGCTTCTCGCAGCCATGGTTGCCTGAATTCATCCCTGCCCTGGTGCCTAGCTGCAGCAAGCGGCAGGGGTGGGATGGGGGGGCAATGCCTTCTGTGACGGAGTGGGAATGTTCTTAGTGCTCTCTCTGGATACTGTGAGAGTGCCTCAGTTTCCCCTATGCATGTCTTAAGTCTGTAGGGGCTGAGATTGTTGCAGAGCAAAGGACCAGTGGAAAGGAGTGGCCAACTGATGGCCTGGGCCCTTCTCCCCTTGTAAGGTGTTAGCTGGAAGTGTTGGACAACAAAGGGATCAGGTGATCTCCTGGCCCGGAAAAGAGCCAAAGGAAAAGCAGAGGAAGCGCCAGAGGGTTAGTCTGGAACTGGCTGGGGACATGGAGTGAAGAGCAGACGTGGTTGTCTGGCTCTCTGCCCCCCACGATGGACCCAGCTGCGGGGTCCAGTTCTCTGAACATACAAGCCCCGTTTTAAACAGTGTTCCTGATGTTTAACAAACCTCTGTTTTACTGGCTGGCTGAGAGTCAAGTCTGACTGTGGAGTTGGGGTGCAGGACCCACGGGCTTCCCCGGGATCCCGCCTCGGCAGGCTCGCTAGGGGAAGCGCACGGAGAGTCAGAAGGTGCTGAATGCACCGAGGTCAGACCCAGGAAGGTAGAAGCTGTGAAGCTCCTAGCTCTGGAGACAGGCTGTTCACAGAGAGGAAGCTTCCCCCCAGAGTCCTGACTGGCTTCGTAGGGAGCAGTTCCAGACCATCGCCCCGGGGATTTTATGACATCTTCCCCCCTTTGGGCTGCTGGGGCTGATTCGGCCTCGAGGGCTCCCCTTAGACAATGGAGAACAGCCAGGGCACCAAGCCACCCTGCTCACTCTAGGCCATGCTCCCTGCATTGAGGGGAGGGCCCCACCCCAGGGTGTCCTTCAGGGCAGTGGGGGCTGCTCTGCACTGGCTTTGCAGTGACTCAGGCTGAAATTGGCCCCTTGATCCAGCAAGGCCCATGCACCATGGCAAGGCGAGTCCAACAGGCCATTCCCCAGAAGCGAGCAGTCACCGCTGGAAACCAGGTGAGGAGTGGGCAGTCCGGCCTCCTTGCTCTGGATTGCTCCCCGCCCTCCTCCGAGGCCGGTGCCCCACTTTCCGCCTTCCTGGCCATAGCTCCTCACCTGCTGTGCCACTGATGCAGAGCCCAGCGCTTACTGGAAGAGGACGCTGCTGGGAAGGCAGAGTGTGATGAAGAAAGCTTCGGAGAGGAGAGGGGAGCCAGCAGGCAGAGCTGACCATGTTCCCAAGTCCAGGACTAGTAGCGGGAAGCGGCTGCTCTCACTGACGGTAAATCAGATCGCAGAGATTAGCCGCCTTTCTGCCTAATCACAGGCAGCTCGAAGTTGGAGGACAAGTTACTGGAACAAAGAGGAAATAGAGGCAGTAAATAAAGAGAGACTGTTAACATATGGCCTCTGTGTGTGAAAAAAGTCTCTGGGAAGGGCTGTTTATGGCTCAGTCACTCCCTTTATGGGGCTGCATGACACAGACCGCAGCTGGATGAAGAGTAGAAGGGAAGGATGGGCGTGACACAGGCAGGTGTGTGTCTGTCTACACCAAGGTCCAGATGTTTGTGCAGAGTGCAGGTGGGCAGGCTGTGGGTTTGGACAGCACAGCGAGATGGAGTGTGTGGCGCGGGGTGTGTGGCTCTGCTGGTGGGGGAGTACAGCGGTACACAGGGGGCTGGAACAACTTCTACAGTGGTGGGGGCTGAGAGCCACTGAACCAAACTATAAACCCTGGATAGGATGGAACCACTTCAAGTTAGGGGGTGCAGAAGCACCCCAAGTTCCAGCACCCATGTGCAGGGTGTGTGTGGAGAAAGCCCATTGACAGAAGGGGTCTGCGCTGTCAGGGGGATGCTCTGAGGGCCATGCACCATGCTCTCCCCCAACACCACGCATGGTAATGGCCCAGATAGCACAGAGAGAGGGGTGCTCCCTGGCAGGAGACTGACCAGTACCCAGGCTGGGGAGCAACCCTCTGAGGACAGGGCTGGGCTCCAAGGGCTGCCTGACCTGGGGAATGGCCCCATTCATCCTGCCCTCCTCCCTGGAACTGCTGACCCCAAGAGGCCCCAGCAGGGGCCAGGCTCCGGGGAGACACACAGGGGTTTATTGCATCCTGGGGCTCAGAGCCATCTCAGGGACCTCTCTCCACATGCCAGGCAGGTTCTGGTGCTGAACACCCCCATCCTGGGGGCTTGCTGCAGACCCCATGCCTGCAACCCAGCAAACAAACCCCCGGGTCCATTCTGCTCTGTGCAGGTTCTTACAGCCGTCCACAATCACAGAGTCCCTTGGCAGTGCCCAGCTTCTCCTGCCTGTCACACAAATAACGTTCATCTGTGTCCCTCCAGCTCCCACCTGGGCACTGCCTCCCCCCGCCCCCCGGGGGGGCCAAGGAGGGAGGCCCCATGCTTTGCACAGCTCAAATCTCAGTGTTCCTCACCGGCACAACCTGCCCCAGCCAGCAAAGTCTTCACTCCCTGCGGGTAAACCTACACGGCCCCTCTGCTGCCCTGGGCATGGTAGAGCCCCTATCTCCCTGCCACAGCCCAAGCAAGGGGAGTCAGCTGGGGGATTTCCCCGGGGCCCTGGGACCTGGGACCTGTCCTGAGAAACAGTCTCCCTCCCCACATGGGCCTGTAAACCACGTGCGTGGTGTGCCTAGCCCCCGTCAGCACACTGAGCCAGTCACCTGGCACAGCTGGGAGCCAATGGGAACAGGGCGGACAAGGCTCATGGCAGCCCAGGACACGGCCTTTCTGAGCCATGCTCACAGCGGGTTGTGTGTGTGCAGCGTGTGGGTTTGGTCGGGGGCCAAGAGTCCTATAGATCCTCGGGACAAAGGGGGAGGAGATTTCATAGCGAGCGCCGTAGGATCTGTTTACCCGCCTGTGCGCCAGCCGTCCTGTGGATTCGACTCCAGCGCAGAGGCTGCCAGGCTGGGCTATGATTCCCAGCAGCAAAGGTCACTTTGCTGGTTTCCTGTTAGCGACTGTAGCAGCATGACAAGAATAATTACAATTAAATAAATATGCTTATGTGTGTGCTCAGAAAAGGCACAAAGGTTGGATTCGAAGCGCCTATCTCCCTGGAGACCAACGCAAGGAACCCACCCGCTCTGACCCAGGGATCTCTTCAAATGCCCAACGGAGGAGTCCCCGCCCCAGAAAGGCATCGGGGGCTGGGGAAATGGAGCCTGAGGGAGCTGATGATTCAGAGCACCAGGGACGAGAGCAACACAACCAGCCATGTGCAGTCTGAGTAACCCCTGGGTCCTTCCCTTCCTGTGGCAGCCCTGCCATGGCCATTGTGGGGCGAGGAAGTGCCAGTTGTGCTCTTTAGCTGGCAGGGGCAGAGGGAGCTTCCCAGAGACAGGGCTGGGTTGACTGGGGTCAGGACAGGAGAGCGGGGGGGGGGGGGCACCTGGGAATAAGGGCACTTACCTGATTTCTTTAGCCACGGGCGTAGGGCAGCACAGCCTCCCGTCCTGTCCCTGCCCTGAGCCAGGACCCCCGGCACCAAACACAGGGGCCATATTAATGGTCTGCAGCCAGGAGGGCCAGAGAAGGAGTTCCCGTCCCTGCTGGGCATGGAGGAGGGTGATGGTACCAAGCACACGAGTCAGACCCTGCCTCAGGGACTGGCACACCCGGCCAGAGAGATGCCTGCAGAGCCATTATCTTTGGTGTCACCAAGTTGTAACATCAGAGCATGTCCCCCGGGGTCTGTAACCTGCACAGAAGCCCCACCGCTTGCAGGGTTCAGTACGTCCCACTCCTGCCACGGGCAAACCTCCCGAGGACAAGAGTGCACGAGAAGGAGCAGACTACGATGCACTTGGCACTGGGCTGCCGTTTCCAGCCCCTCCCTCGCCCAGGCTTTGCCCTAGCAGAGCTTTGGCTTCCCAAAGGAGCAGAGTTACCACAGCTCATACCCCTGCCCTTGATTAGCCAGGCGTCCCCACTGCTCCAACACAGGCAGCCGGCGCAGCCCAAGGCGGCAGGGGAATGGGGCTGAGCTGCACACCGCCTTCCAGTGCGAGCTCTTTGGGGCAGAGACTGTCCCACTCTGGTCTGCACAACCCCTGACCGAGTGGGGTGGGGCCGGGCCCCACCACTCCGGGACATTAGGGGCAGCATTCGGGGCCTGTCGTCAGAGCACCTGGTGCCATCTGCACCCCTTGGCGCCTACGTGCCTTACCGGGGAACAGGCCTGGCGCAGCGACCCAGCGGGACGGGCAGAGCTGCCAAGGGCCCTGCCTGCCCCCAGCCCTGCAGACCAGGTATTGCACAAGCCAATTTGCATATTTACATAGAATTTGGATGTGGCCATCAGCTTGTTCCCAAGGGTCTGAGCCGCGAGCGACAAACCGGGACCCCTGGGCCGGGCCGAGCCGCCCCGCCACGCGCAGGGAACCCCTCGGCCCAGGGAGGAGGGGGAAGCAGCTGGGAGGGCGGGGCGCCGGTCAGACCACGCCCCTGGCCACGCCCCCTGAGCGCTGGGTTCCGGGACAGGGGGGACTCCGATTCCCAGGATGCTTTGCGGCCCGCACGGGGCCTGGGCCGGGGCTGGTGCCGCAGGGCATGCTGGGCCCTGTAGTCCTGGGTGCGGGGCTGGCGATGCTGGGGCTGCTGCTGTCTCGCGTGGGTCGCACCGCCGCGCAGGGGCGGCTCTCGCTCTGCAAGCCCCCCTCGTCCCACGGCGCACCGGGGCCCCGCCCCATGCCGGCCCCGAGGCGACCGGGCCTCCCTGCAAGGGGGTAGGGCCCGTCCCGGCCAAGGCGAGGGGGGGACCCTGCGTGGGGAAGAGGGGCCGCGGGGGGAACAGGCTGGGGACGGAAGTGGGGAGAGGCCAGAGGGGACGGGGTGCAGGGGGGACAGAAGCGGGTGCAGGATGGGGGAGGCCGGGGGGACAGGGGTGGGGGGGGGCGGGGGCGGTGGGGGGAGGGGGAGCCCGGGGGGAGAGGGGTGGGGGGGGGGAGGAGGCCAGGGGGGGCAGGGCTGTCGGGGGGGCAGAAGAGGGTGTAGGATGGGGGAGGCCAGGGGAACAGGGGTGTGGGGGACTGTGGGGGGAAGAGGGGTGCGGGGAGAGGCTAGGGGGACAGGGGGGGGGGCAGAAGAGGGTGTGGGGGGCTGGCCCACCCTGGCTGTCACAGCCCTTGCCTAGCCTGTCCGTTCCTGTCCAAGCCGGTTGTGCTCTCCCCCACACCAGCCCCTGGCCACGGGCCCTGAGCAGCTGGGGGGCCCAGCCCCACGTGGTGGATCTGCGCAGCGACACGGTGACCCGGCCCAGCGCGGAGATGAGACAGGCCATGGCCCAGGCCGAGGTGGGGGATGACGACTACGGGGAGGACCCGACGGTCAATGGTGAGGGCTGGGGGCAGCGCTGTGGTGACTGTGCCCCTTGGCTGGGACACCCCCCACTCAGCCAGAGAGCGGAGGCTGCCCTGGCCCCCGAGGAGACCCCTTCTCCCACACACATGCCCAGCCCTGGGGGCGGGCGGGGGAGCCCTCCCCTCTGCAGGTCGCCATTGAGCGGGTCACAAGCAGGACAAGAAAGTGGCAGCACCTGTGGGGAGCCCGGGGGAGGGGGGAACCGCATGGAGAGGAGGGGCTGGGGAGGGCAGGTGTGTAGGGTAAGGGGGCTGAGCATCACCTTCCAGGAGCAGATCCCCATGGGCCCCCCTCCCCCACACATCGGGGGTGGATGCTGCCTCTGCAAGGACAGCAGGGTCAGTGCCCTGGCTCTCAGCCAAACTGGAGAGCCCCTGCTCTGTGCCTGGTGCCCCCCTCCCCCCCCAAAGGGCACACGGATTCTGTGAGCTGCCCGCTTGCTGCAGTGAGGGCACATTGCTGGCTGTCTTGCTCTTGTTCCCACACCACCCCAAGTGCTAACGAAACCCCCCCACTCACACCCATATACACTCAGTCACTCACTCACACTCGTACACTCATCCACCCACCCACCCTGTGACTCTTTCCATGCAGAGCTGCAGCGCGTGGCCGCCCAGCTCCTAGGAATGGAGGCGGCTTTGTTTGTGCCGACATCGACCATGGCAAACCTCATCGCAGGTGAGTCCCGGGCGGTGGGCAGACCGGCACCTGCAGGGCTCTTCCCTGAGCCGGCAAGTGGCCACTGACTGCCACTGGGCTGGGAAGTGTATCGGCTGAATTGAAGCTTCAGCCCAGTGGTTCTCAAGCTTACCTTGTCAGTGATCCCTCTTTGCAAATGACCTTGCTCTCGCGACCCAGGTACGTCCGCCGAAATGCTGCCAAATTGAATTTTTGAACTGAAGTATTTCAGCAGCATCAGGGGCTTGCGACCCCCCCCGGAATCGCGCCACGACCGCCTAGGGGGTTGCAAGCCCCAGTGTGAGAACCGCTGTTTCAGTCCCAGCCTGTCCAGCAGGGGTGCTGTGGGGGGCACTGATGCGGGGTGAGAGCTCACAGCTAATTCCAGCCCAGCCTGACCCAGTAGGGAGCGCTGTCGGGGGCAGGGCAGGAGCACAGGTGGGGGGAGCTCACAGCTAATCTCCCCCACCTGTCCAGTAAGGGGCGCTGTCGGGGGCAGGGCAGGATCACAGGTTGGGGGAGCTCACAGCTAATCTCCCCCACCTGTCCAGTAGGGGGCGCTGTGGGGGGCAGGGCAGGAGCACAGGTGGGGGGAGCTCACAACTAATCTCCCCCACCTGTCCAGTAGGGGCACTGTGGGGGGCAGGGCAAGCACCAGTTGTTCAGGAGCAGCCTGGACTGTTCAAGTGCCCCTGTGGCCGAGGGAGGGGGTGGCCAGTCCCTGGCCCCGGGGCTGTCAGCAGCTGGCTTTTGTGGCAGCTCCCCACACCCCCCGGGATGGGGAGGCACACAGCACAGCTTGGTGAAGGAGGAGGCTGAAGCAGCCCCGGCTGGGCCCACAATCTGCTCGGTCTGTGGGGCCAGAGCCCTGCTGCTTTGTGTCCCACACGGCTCTGGCCCCGGAACTGCTCCCCCCAGTCTGTCTGCCAAGGCCCCACCCTCCCCCTCCTGTCCTGCTTCACTGCCGCGCTCTCTTGTCCCAGTGATGTGCCACTGCCAGCGCCGGGGGGCGCAGCTGCTCGTCGGGCGGGAGGCCCATCTTCACGTCTTCGAACAGGGAGGGGTCGCTCAGGTACGTGGCGCACTTGAGCCTTGCTTGGTCACCCCCTCGGCTACGGAAACCACAGGGCACTGCCCTGGTGCCCCAGGGCAGCTTTGGATGGGCGGGCATGGGGGGGTCCAGTTCTGATCCTGTCTGGGATTCCCTGGTGGGGAGCTCTGCTCCGAACCCTCCTGGCGTGGAGGGAAGGGCCAAGAGATGGCTCGGGGGGCGGGGGGAGGGGGGTTTTGCACGCTCACCGCCTGGGCAGAGCTGTGCACGCACAGCAGATCTGTCGTGAGCAGGGGAAGAGAGCGGGGCCTGAGCGTCAGACACGAATGCCCAGTGTCTGACTGTGCACGGGCGGCCTGGTGTGGGACTGGGGCCTGGAGGGGGGCAGGTATCTCGCGGGGGGGGGGGGGGGGGCGGCAGCACTGTCCCAAGGTCTCAGGCAGGTCACAGCAGGACTGTTAATCCTGGCCAGCTGCTGCCCCCTGTGGCCGCTCGCAGCAGCAACTGTGGGGGACTGAATTCCCCGGGCAGGTTGCCCGAGGGCCTCTGAGTGTTCCCGCGCCTGGGGTGCCCCTGCCCCTGCCCCACTCCCTTGGCCTCTGGCGCTTCAGCCCTTTACCGGGGCTCAGGCTTTTCCTGGCTTGCTATGAAATGAGCTCCCCTGGGGCTGGGGTGACATGCTCAGGAGGGCCCAGGCCATGTTGCGGGTGGCATCGGGGTGCCGGGGCTGATCCCAGGCGAGCCGGGCACAACCTGGGCGGGGACGTGGGGGGCAAGATCGGTTTGGAGCAGGGACACTGGGTGTTGTTCTCTCTGGAAGGGAGCAATGGTCAGATGTTCCCTTCCCACTCCGCTGGGCAGAGCGTGGCTTCGGGACCCCTTGGCCGGCCCGCCCGCCCGTGCTCACTGCTCTGTCCCGGGCACAGGTAGCTGGGGTCCATTCCCAGGTGCTGCAGGATCTGCCAGCTGGCACCATGGACCTCGACGAGCTGGAGTCTACAGTCCGTGCCGGCTATGGCAGCCGGTACCACCCTCGCTCCACACTCCTCTGCCTGGAGAACACCCACAGCTCTGCAGGGGGCCGGGTGCTCCCCCTGGCCTATCTCAGGGAGGTGCGTCTTGCAGGCCACAGTGACATGAGTGTGACTGTCCAGCGCAGCCCGTCCCCCTGCCTCCCTCCTGGGGCTGGCAAGAGAGGGGTCCTGGGGGGTGGCACCCATGGCCTCAGCCCCTAGGCACCTCCTGGGGCTCCTGGTGTAGTGATTCAAGAGCCAACTCCTGCCCCACCTGCTAACCCCGAGCGGCTGGGCCAGCTGCCCTGTGCACCCCACATCACGGGTGAGCTGGCTGTGGGATGCAGCCCCCCACGCCTGCTCAGCCCCATAGGCAGGGCCCTGTCTGAGGCTGAGTGGCTGGGCTGGGTGTTGAGTGGGGCAGGGCAGCAGGCTCCACAGAGCCCCAGTCTCGCCGTGGGCCCATCCAGCTTGTTCTGCTGGCCCGGCCTCCCTACGTTCCTCCCCACCAGGTGCGCCTGCTTGCTGACCGCTACCAGCTGCGTGTCCACATGGACGGGGCGCGGCTGATGAACGCTGCCGTGGCCCAAGGCGTTCCCCCTGCTCAGATCACCCAGCACTGCGACTCCGTCTCCCTCTGCTTCTCCAAGGTGTGTCGGGAGAGGGGGGCAGGTTCCCCGAGGGCCGCTGGGAGGGGCATGAGGACCCCGCTCTGGGTGGGGCAGGCAGCAGATACCCAGGAGTTGGGGGTGGGAGGCCCCTTTGGGGTACGGGGTGGTTCCCTTGGGGGCTGGCTCTGACTCCCTCTCTTGGCAGTGCAGGGGCTGGGTGCCCCGGCTGGAGCGCTGGTTGCTGGGTGCAGAGAGTTCGTGGCAGAGGCCTGGCGTGTGCGGAAGCTGCTTGGTGGAGGGATGCGCCAGGCAGGGGTGCTGGCAGCAGCTGCCCGCGTAGGGCTGGAGCGCATGGAGGAGAGACTCCAGAGGGACCACGCCAATGCCCAGAGCTTCGCCCAAGGTGCCTGCAGGTGCCTTGCCCAGGGCCTTTGTCCTCACGGGTCGGGGAGGCGGTGGGTGGGCTGGACCCCGGGACACATTGTTCCTGGCTCAGGGGAGCTGAGGTTGGCCCATTTCAGTCAGGGATAATCCTGGTGTCCTGGGGCGAGGGGGTGATCCAGCTAGGGGCTCCCAAGGGGATCACTGCAGCTCCCCCGGCCCCATCTCCTGTGAGCAGAAGAGGGAGGGGCCTCTCGCTGTTTTACCCCTGGGGCTGCAGAGTCCCTCATGCAGTGGGGGCCAGCCTGCTGCTGGTGTAGACGCAGCCTAACTGCATGTGTCCTTCCCCCCAGCCGTCTGGGAGCTTGGCTCGCCCATCTGCTCCGTCGACCCCTCGGCCGCCGAGACCAACATGGTGCTGGTGGAGGTGGCTCTGCCGTGGCTGTCCCCTGAGGAGCTGTGTGAGCGCATGCAGGAAGTGAGCGAGCAGGAGGTGGCTGAGACGGGGCGTGCGGTCAGCGTGCGGCTGTTCCCGTGGGCCGCGCGCTCCCTGCGGGGCGTCTGGCACCGTGACGTCTCCGCACGGGACACGCAGCTGGCAGCCAACAAGCTGAAATTTGTAGCCGAGCAGTGCAGGCGGGAGCGAGGGGCTGCGCTCTAGAGCGGGCAGGAGGGGTGCGCCCAGGCCAGACAGGCGGGTGCCTCTGCCGTTGGCTGCCCTTTGGAGCCCAGTGCCGCCAAGCCAGGAGCGAAGATCCCAGTGCCAGCCAGGGGCCCAGCCTGCCCAGCGCCTCCTGCTGCTGGGGAGCCCAGCTGTCTGCGTGCCAGGCCGTACGGACGTGACCCACACAGGAACCACAGCCATTCAGCCCACATGGCCGGCTCCAGCCACAGTGTGGCAGAGGGGGCACTCGCCTGTCTGGGCCAGCCCCTTCCGGGGAAGAACAGGGGTTCCCACCCCCTCTCCTGGATGGAACCAGCCGGGGCCATGGCAGCGGGAGTTACATGGGACATGGCCCGTGTGGTTGCATTACCCAGCCCAACAACTGAGCCGTGCCAGACTGCACTGCCCATGAGCCCCCTGCTCGCCTGTCTACACTCCCCCGGCCCAGTCACCGCTCCAAACACAGGAGCAGGCCTCCCCCACGCTGCCAGAGACCCCTGAGGACGCGGTGCTGCTCCAGCCGAATCCGGGCCTTGGCCCCTCTTCTCACAGTGCCTCTGGAGGTATCCCACAATCTCGTGCGACAACTTCCCAGGGTGCAGTGGGCCTGGGGGCAAGGCCAGGAGCCGTGGGATTCCTGCCCACAGGGTGGCGTGACCCAGCTGCTCGAGGATTCTGGGTGGCTGCTCCCCAAGGGAACATGGGAGGATCTAGCCCTGGGGAAGCTACTCCAGGCTCTGGGGTTGGTGGGGGAGGACGCAGGGCTGGAAGTGCTGAGCTCGGTGCCTTTGCTGGCCACGCTGATTTGCACCTGTTGGTTGCTGGAGCTGACAGCCAGGTCCCCTTGGGTACCAGCTGGGCAGCTTCCTTCAAGGCCCTGAGTCCTACTGTGTCTCCTGGGTGCATGGCCTGCCTGTGGGCTCTGGGTGGAGGGTGAAATGTTGGTTATGGCCCACATGCATGGACCCTGCCCATGTGGGGCTGGCACAGCTGGGCCCGAGGGATATGTGGGGTGGTGGGGGGAGCTGGCAGGGCACTGAGCCCCTGGAACTTGCTGTGAAGTGGCCCAGCTGGGGGCACTCCGAGAGCCCTGGAATGGGGGGCTGAAGGGGGCGGGGCTGGGGCTGTTCCTGGCTGAATGCCCCTGTCCTGGGGCTGGGCTGCTGTTGTGGGTGGATATCGAGGGGCCTGGGTCTTGCAGAGGCTTCTCTCCTTCCCTACAGCTAAATAAAAACAAGCCCCTGGCCTGGCTCAGGGTTTGTCTGCCAAGACTAGATTAGGGCAGGGCCCAGCTATTCCGTGGGGAGATCCAGCCCCTGGGACAAGCCCCCAACCTGGGGCAGGGGCCTCCTGCAGGAGCAGCGCTGCTCCTGGCTGCTGCACTGGGGATGGGGCCTGCAGAGCCTGGTTCTCTCCGCCCTGCTCCTTCCCAGCTGGGAGATCCAGCCCCTGAGGGGTGGTTGCAAGGCTGTTCAGGCCCAGGCCAGGGCTCCAGCTCAGCCCCCGGCGGTTGTGGTAGTTGGGGGGGCGGGAGCTCCAGTGACAGACAGGGGCTAGCTGTGGAGTGAGAGGAGCCTTTTATTGGGACAGCGGCTGGGCAGAGGGCAGGACAGCAGGAGCCGGATGCTCTGGCAGTGGGAGGCGGCAAGCGGAGAAGGCAAGGCGGGGGCTGACTGCCCCGTGGCGCCGCTTCCTTCAGCCCAGGCTTGGCCCCGGTGTGACGGGCGTCCCCGCTCCCCTGCGGGCTCTGCTCCTGCCCTGCTCTTCCACCCGCCAGACGAGCCAGGCCCGAGCATAGTGCAGCAGCGTCTGCCCGGTGCTCCCCCCTTGTCCCCATCCTCCTCCCGGCAGTGCCTGGCTCTGTGGGGGGAGGGGCCAGGCCAGCCTCCATCGACGCCAGGGTCCGGGGGAGCGAGGGGAGCCGGCCGCCAGGTCCCGTCCATCCCCAAGTCACAGGCTCAGGGAATCCAGGCTGCAGCCAGCAGCAGTAGGGGATGGAGGGTCAGTCTGGGCCTGCTGCTGTGGGGCTTTAGCCTCTGGCCCCTACCCACTCCCCTCCCAGCAGCAGGGCCGGCAGGGCAGGGGCCCGCAGTGGGGCGCGTGGGGCCTGGGAGGGCAGAAAGGTCAGTGCCGAAGAGGCTGCAGGTGGCGGAGTGCTGGGGTGTCCCTGCGGCTCACATGGCCACGGAGTGCGTGGCTGGCTGCAGGCTGAGGAGCCGGGCCGCGAGGAGGAGGAGGGAGCCGGCCAGCACCTCAGTGCCGAAGGAGAGCCAGGCCAGCGCCATGGACCAGCCGAAGCTGATGCGGACGTGGTCCAGGTGCTGCTGGTCGTACATGCGGAGGGTCTCGGCGAAGGCTGCCCCAGAGTAGCTGATGTAGACGCTGATCCCCGACAGAGTCAGCAGGCCTGCGAGGGGCAGAGACGGCAGGGCTGGCTGCTGGGCTGGGTCCACCCTGGCCCACGGGGCTGTGGCTGTGCCCAGGTCCTTAGCCCAGGCGGAGGGTTAAGTGGCCTCACTGCGCAGCCCCCAACGCCCGCTGGCGGCTGCTCTGACCATTTGTCGGAGCCCGAGCCCTGCCACCCCAGGAATGGGGGCTGGGAACTCACCAGCTTCCTGTGGAGGCCTTTGGCACCGTGCACACCAGCCCCATGTCTCCAGAGCACTGCCCAGAGCTCCCGGGCAGGCTGTGGAGTGCAGGGCACTGATCCCTGCTGGCAGTGTCAGCAAACACCAGGGCGACACATCCAAGAGCACCAGCTGGGGGCTGCTGCTTTGCTGCCCCTGTCTGCAGAAACGTGCTGCTGGCTTGGCCCCTGCTGCCCTGAGAACTGACCCCGGCTCGCCCTGCAGCCCTGTCCAAGGAGGGGACGCCCAGAGGCCTGGCCTCTGAACACAAGCCCCGGAGAGAGCCTGGGACCAGGGCGGAGCTGAGGTGGGATTCGAAGGGCAGAGAGAGGAAATGCAGCCGGCACAGAACAGGCCCATGGGCGAATCGCCGAGAATGCTCAAAGGGGCACCCACGTTGCTCCTCTCCAGCCCCCTGGCAGCAAATCAGAGCTGAGCTGGTGAGAACTGGAAGCGATTCCCTGGCCAGTGACCCTCCACTCACCCCGGCCCCAGCTGCGTCGCGCCAGGCAGGAGTTGCTCGGAAGCACGTCTGGAACGACAGGGAGCTTGGCAAGCGGAAGTGGGAGGTGTCTGGCTCTCAGGGGTTCCAGGGAGTCTCTGTGCCCATGGTAAGGAATCACCCCAGGCTCTGGCCTGGGCCACAGGGCAGCTCCCCAGCCCAGCAGGGCCCCCTGGCTGCCCCAGGCGCAGCACCACCAAGGAGGGTGGGAGGAGATTTCCCAGCAGAGGCACTGGCAGCTTTACAGACCTGCCTGGGCTGGGATCCTCATGGGGTCTGGTCCCTCAAGAGCAGGGAGCAGCCCGGCCCAGGGAGACCTGCCCCCTCCCCCGGCGGGGAGCAGCCAGGGAGGGTGACAGCACCAACCCCCTGGTACCGAGCTGCAATCTAGCGCCCAGCGCTCTTGCCTGACGCCGCTCGCTGCACAGCCCTCGGTTCACTCTCCTTTAGCCACAGAGGGGCCAGGCCCACGCGGAATAAAATCCCCCCTCCCCTGCAGCCAGCTGGCAGCCCCGAACCACAGCCAGTGCGGAGCAGGCCTGGCCAGAACAGCCCCCCTCACCCCCCACCTGGAGCGAGTCCGGGACTGGCACGGGGGGTGGGGCAGAGCCCAAGGCCAGAACAGGGGCAAAGAGCAACTACTGGGGGGCGGTGAGGCCAGGCCTGTCTCCAGGGGATGAGACAGGCAGGGTCAGGCTCCTTCGGGATCTATCCCTCCCCCACCCTCGGGCCAGGGCAACAGAGCACCCCAGGCCCACGCTGGTCTCTCTGCATGTCCCCCCAAGTGAGGGAAAGTGGGGTCCCAGCCCCAAACTCCCACCTTCCCCTCAGCCAGCAGGGACCCTCCCGCGCCCGCCATGACTCCGAGGGACAATTCAAACCACAGTAAGGAAAGTGTTTAATTTGGAGGCTGGGCAGCAGCTCCCTGTGAGAGTGGGGGCAGGACTCAGAGAACCAGGCTGCCGGCCCTGGCCCTGCTGGCATCGCTTAGCCCTGAGTGGCAGGAGTGCAAACCGGAGGGGTTACAGCCCATACACCTTGAGGGAGGGGGTCAAACTTTTTGGCCCAAGGGTCACATCGGGGTTCAAAATTGTGTGGAGGGCCAAACAGCTTGGCTGTGCCCCATATCTGACCCTCTCTCAGTTCCTGTCCCCTGATTGCCCTGCTCAGAATCCCTGACCCATCCAACCCCCCGTACTCCTTGTCCCCTGACCACCTCCTCCCAAGACCCTGTCCCTAACCACCCCCTGGGACCCTGTCCCCTACCCAACTCCCCTGCTCCCTGTCCCCTGACTGCCCCAGCCCCTATCCACCCCCCCGCCTCCTGACAGACCCCCAGGAGTCCCACACCCTATCCAACTGCCCCCCCCCAGAACCTCTGCCCCATCCAACCACCTCCTGTTCTCTGTCCCTTGATTGCCTCCAGGAACTCCCTGCCCCTTATCCAACCCCCCAGTCCCCTACCACACCTCTGGAGCAGCATGTCTGGAGGCCATGTGACCCGCCAGAGCTCGCAGCCCCACACCCTTAGGACTCCACTCAGATCGGCAGGAGCTCAGGCCCCGCTGGAGCCACGCCACTACAGCATTGTCCAGGGCCATTCCTGGATGTGGCGCACTGAGACTCTGTGAGAGGGCGCAGATGGGAGGGGGAACCGCAGGACTGGGACCTAGGGGAACCTCCCCAGCTGGGAGCTCAGGCAGGCCGGGCAGGACAGTCCCGCGGGCTGGATGTGGTCCATGGGCCGTAGTTTGCCCACTCCTGTGCTAGACACACAAACCAGCCCCTCCCCAGCAGGAGACCCGCATGTTTCTCTCCTACTCAAGCTGAAAACCTGAACTCCCACCAGCAGGGGCCAGTCAGTGCTGAAGACTCAGGTTCTATTTGTACAGCACCTAGCGCAAAGGGGGTACTGCTGATCCACAACAGGGTAAAGAGCAACATGCCACCACCTCTCGCAGAGCCCCTCCCCCCCAGGGCGGCAGGGGTCCTGCCCGGTACCCATGGGCTGGGAACAGAGCTCCCGGTGAGCTCGGGCACTCTGCAGCCATTTCCTTGGGTCAGTGGCTGAGGCTCCGTGTGGCTCCGTGGTGGTCTGTAGTGGGCAGGGGTCTGTAGCTCTCTGCTCAGGGAGCCTCCCAGCTCCTGCACTGCAATTCTCTCCTCACATCCCTAGCAGCAGCAAGGAGAGAACCCAGGGCCAGAGGTGCACCAGCTGACAGGGCCACAAAGGGAAAATCCAGGGCACCGTCAAAGCACCTCCAGCTTCGTCTGTGCTAGTGAGACCAGGACCAGCACGGGGCAGCGGGGCTTGGAGCTGGGCAGGACCCCAGCGGTGGAACCCCCGAGCAGTGAGCGCGACAGTGGGGCACGGCTGAAAACCCAGCGCAGCCTCAGCGACCCAACAGCCCGGGCCCCTGGCAGCTCTCGGCAGGGCCTGAGCCCCCGAGAGAGCCGTGGCCTGCACCCCCACCCCACATCGCCCCCCATGCCCCGGCCGCAGGCACTCACCTCCCAGCAGCAAGTAGCAGCCTGTGAAGAGCAGCAGCTGGCGGCTCTGTGCCAAGGAGCTGACCATGCCACAGATCCAGCCGAAGACCAGGAGGATGAGGCTGAGTGGCAGCATGACCACGAAGGCCCGGTGCATGCCTGCCAAGGACAGGGGACACGGGGGATGGCCTTCGGCAGGCTTCAGGAAGGAGGAGCCTCAGCTGGTCCAGAGCTGGCACTGGGCACTGCCCCGTCCCAGCCCCGTCCCTCTCCCTTCCCTCCAGCCAGTGGAGGGACTCCCAGAGACACCTGAGGGGGATGTCCTGAGCAGAGGCCCCCAACACATGGGACAACAGTACCCCCCCCCCGCCACCCCAGTGAGCAAGCCTGGGACAACTCCCCTCTCAGGGGCCAGGGCGACTCACAGAGCAGATGCTGCAGCGACGCGGGCGCCTCGTGGCTCTCGCTCCCAAAGGGGTCGATCAGTGGGATGCAGACATTCCTGCCTGGACAGGAGAGGGGAAAAGAAACCAGCCCCCAGCCGGGACAGGAGGGGGGCCTCTGGCCTGAGTTAGACCTGAGGAGCCCATCCCACCGGTCTCAGCCGTGTGGGATCTGTGACTGCAGGGAGGGGGGCGCTCTCTGGAGGATTTCCAGCCCCCAGGGCAGGGCTTCTCCTGTCTGCCCCATGCCTGAGAGCAGCTGCAGGCCTGGGTGCTGGAGGTCTGGTCCCAAAGTCACAGGCCCTGTCTGAGGCCGGCTTTGAGCATGGCCCCGGGAGGAGGGACAGGAAGACGGGGGCCATGCAGCCAGTCCCTGGGGAGCAGTGCCATACTCCCCTGGGCATGGCCCCGGGAGGAGGGACAGGAAGACAGGGGCCATGCAGCCAGTCCCTGGGGAGCAGTGCCATACTCCCCTGGGCATGGCCCCGGGAGAAAGGACAGGAAGACGGGGGCCATGCAGCCAGTCCCTGGGGAGCAGTGCCATACTCCCCTGGGCTGGCGTAGGGCACACCTCCGGTGCTGTCCCTCTGCGCTCAGTGCAAACCCGGCCCGGGCAGGTGTCTGGAGAGTTCAGCGTCCGGCTCCCACGCGCGACGGACACGTCGGGAAGGGAAACTGCGGATGCCAGGACCCCGCAGAGCAGCCGTGAGCGGGGCGGGAAACGCGGCGCCACGTGAGACCGCGGGGCCCCTAATGAACCTCTCGAGGCAGCTGCCCAGTAACGAGACGCCGGGCACGGGGCCAACCTCCACGTGCCCCTGGCTCCGCGGGGAGCTCTGGGCTGCCTGGCTGGGGCGCCGCGCCCTGCGGACTGAGCGGAGCCCGGGAACGGGAGCAGCCGGCGCCGAGACACCGAGTCCTTGCAGGGCAGGGGCGGGGACCAGCCGCCGGGGCCCGAAGGCGGCAACGCGCCGGCTCAGCGGGGCTCTTGGAACAAGCCACCCCCACGCCAGGCTCCCCGCCCAGCTGGCACGGGGCGCGCCGGCCCCGGGACAGGTTCACTGCGCGCTCCCGGGCGCGGAATTCGCGGGGTGCCGGGAGCGCGCGGTGGTGGGGGGTCGAGGTCACTGCTCCCGGGGAAGCTCACGGCAGCGCCGGCCCCCAGGCGCCTCAGGGCGCGGGAGCCCGGTGTAGCGCCGATCAGCGGGGGCCCCGGCGGGGAACCCGGGCTGGCAGCGTGGGGGGTGCCCGAGGTGACAGGGGCGGTGGGGTCCCGGGGCCCGTTACCTTCGCAGACCCGCCAGAGCCCCGAGTGGGAGCTGAGCGGCTCCGGGTCCCGCGCCGGCTCCACTCGCACCAGGTACCAATAGTCCGACCCGATGGCCGCGGCCAGGAGCCCGAAGCTGAGGACGCCGCTGAGCGCAGCGCCCAGGCACAGGGCGCCCGCGGGCACCGCGCCTCGCCCCAGCCCCATCCCCGCGCGACTGCGCTGCTGCCGCTCGACCAGCCGCCGGGGGCTTTGGGGAGCAGGGGCCGGGGCGCCCCCCTCCGGCGTCCGGGAGCCTGGCACCCCGGCTCCCCCCGGGGCGCTGTGCCCTCCTTCCGCGGGACACCCAGAGGTGAAGAGCTCCATGGGGCTGGGGGATCCCCAGTATCGCCCGCTCCCGGGTGGGGATGGGGGGAGTGGGGTAAGCGGGGTCGGGGGGGAGGCCAGTCTCTCTTGCCCCAGGACAAGGACGGGGGGTAGGGGACAGGCAAAGCCGCAGGCAGGGCTGAGACCAGGTGCAGTCCTGGCACCAGGGGGGAGGGACGGGACAGGAGACTTGTGGGGCGCGGGGAGCGGCTGGGCCCGGTAGCCCGAAGGAGCTTGTGTGTGAACAATACAGAGAAACCAGCCAGGGACTGCTGCGGGCCGGCAGGGAGCGTGTTGGACTCACGGGGGGGCAGGCCCCGGGGGGATGTGGGCCCCACTGGCGGGGGGCGGGCACGGGGGCAGTGTTGAGGGTGCATTGGGGGCAAAGGGGACATTAACCCCAGGAGGAGATGTTAACCCATTCTGGCCTGGGCACTTCTAATTGCAGATGAGTGATGGACGTAGCCCGCGCTGAGGTGGGTGGTACGAGGCCCTGCGGGACAGCAGAGTCTGCAGGACAAAGTTCACTCTGGCCAGGGACAGGGCCCTAGTCACGCAAACGGGGCCCCTGGCAGCAGCGAATGAATCAATCCTCATGGTGCCTCTGCCAGGGATTGTCAGGAACGTAGTGGCATGGAGCTCTCCACAGCCGGAGCAGCACTGCTCTCACCTGGAGCCCCAACTCCGGGACCGCGGGGCACCCCGCAGGTCAAATATACTGGGAACTAGAGTCCTACCTGCACCGCAGCTCACCTGAGAAGAGGGGGCAAAGGTCACAGTAGTCACCTTTCCACCAGGCTACACCAGGAGCTGGTTTGGCCCTGGAGCAACTTAGAACAGCCCCACGGTCGCCTCCTGCAGGTGAAATTGTCCACCCATCGCCTGTGCAAGGGGAGGGCAGGTGGAGAAGCGGGTGGCACAGTCTGCTAGACAACCTCGTGCCACATGCAGAGGAACTCCCCAGTGGCCACGTCAGTGCAGCTTGGCTGGGCTGTAGCAGCACAGAGGGGACGTGACCGGTGCTCTGGGGGCAGTTACCTAGCGGCCAGGCCTCATGCGGAGAGCTGGAGAAGGGTTCTGCTACTCCTGCCAGCTATGGGAAATCGCTCTGAGCTCAGCTGAGAGTGCTCTGGGGTTCTGGAGGAGAAGGAACAGTTGATTTATACAGTAATAGTCTCTTGCTGAGCTCATGGATTTATTACAAAGCCTTTTCCCCAGGAGAGAGGTTTAGACGGAAGAAGCAGTTGTTATTCATATTCGGATTTTATTTAATATTCACAAGAACCAGTTACAGGGAAACTGTGAGGGGGCAAACCCACAGTGGAGCCAGACAGCCAGGGAGAGCCCCACTGGACTGTCTGGCCACACGCTGCAGCCAGGTGTCAGCCCGTGGGACAAGGGTGATGTGTCCAGCAAAGTGAGCATGAGAACCACTGGCAACTTTGAGAATATTCTAATGGGCCCCCTCGAGTTGTCCCATTTCTGTTCCAGCCAGCACCAGGGATTGCACAGAACTGGAGCTAACTGGAGGGACAGAAAAGGCAGATGTCTGTCCCAAGCAGCTGGGGCACGGACAGAGCTGCCAAGGGAGATGTCAGGGGTCAGACCGGGACCAGGCAGTGACTGATTGCCAGTGGGACTGTCATTTGCAGTCTTCATTTGGCTCCCATCACTTTCAAATCAAGCTCTTGAAATCATGTTCAAAATCACCTGAAACATTCAGGAACAAGAATCCCGTAAACAACAGGCGGCTGGGCCCTGCTCACTGCAGCCTGGTATCTGTGAGCAGGAGACGAACCGCTCAGCTTCCCACTCACACAGCTCCATCCCTGGCTCTTTGTCCACTGGTGGCCACACACTGGCCACCTGCGCCAATGAGCAGAGCCCTGCCCCAGCACACAGCTCAGCACACAGCTGAGGCACAGACCAGTGTCAGAATTGCCAGGTGGCACTGGCTGTAGGAGGCAGCCTCCCCCCGGTGGCCTCCAATCCCAAGCCAAGCCTACAAGAGCTCCGGTGGCCCAAGTGCCCGCAGGGAGCCCCCCCACCTCCTTACCTGAGTCAGGAGATAGCCCCCCTGGGATAACTGCTCAATGACGTCAAAGTGATCGGTGTCAGCAATGTCCAGCAAACAGACCCACCAGCCAGCTGAGCGCAGGGCCTGGAAAGAAGAGAAGCAGTGCCGGGGTCAAGAGAAAGACCAGGCACTTCAGGGAGGAGGCGGCTGCTGCTCTTCCCAAGAGCCAGGCATCAGGGGAAGGGAGATGGGAGGAAGCAGCAGCCCTGCCCCAAGAGCTCCTAAGTGGAACAAATGCCACCCAGCAGGGAATGGGGCATCCTCCCCCTGAACAAACAGGCCCATCCCAGAAACCCTCAGCCCCTCTGAAGAGTTCTCCTCCCTGCGTTGGGAGAGGCAGTCTCCTGTTACAGCCAGGCTGAGTCATCACTGGGATGGGAGGCTGAAGGGGGGCCAGGCATCACTAAGCAATGGGTCTCCTGCTGGGCTCTTCTCCCAGAGCATCCTACCGCCCTCCGGATCAGGGTCTTCACTGCCTGGTCCAGTCTGCAGTCTCCCATCCAAGCACTGGCCCCATCAGAACCTGCTTAGCTGATAAGCGGGAAGGGAAGCCAGGCTTGAAGTGGGACAGCCTGCAAAGTGAAGCTCTTAGGTGCAGTCACTCCCATTAAAGGAAGGGGTGGAACGCAAACGCCCCTGGGGACCAGCACAGCTTCCCCTCTCTGCTCTGGCTGCCCCTGGCTAGAGGTCTTCTCCCCGTGTCTGGGATCCCCTGGACTTCAGCTCAGGCAGAGCCAAATCCACCCTGCCCTAGACAGCCCGTGTTTCTCCACCCATCACACAGACCTTCCAGGAGAACCGAGGGTGCAGAAAGTGACCTGTCGAGGCCCAGCTCCTTCAGGACTGGAGATCTGAGAGGTTCCCAGTGGGGTGCCATGTGGCAAGGGTGCAATGAGAAATGAGTGGGGTGAGGTAATACCTTTTATGGGACCCCCTTCTGCGCGGGAGAGACAAATGTCTGAGCCACACAGAGCTCTTCTTCGGGTCTGGCCCGCTTCACCAACAGAAGTTGGTCCCATACGAGATATTCGCTCATACCTTGTGTCCCTAATATCCTGGGACACCGGCAGGCAAGGCTGGAAAGAGTCTACTGAGCTGAGCTGGGGTCCTGCCGCTGACTTCCCCTTGCAAGCGTGAAACAGGGAAGGCGCCGGGGCTGCTGGGAGCTGCACCTGGAAATACTCTTGGGATTGTCTGTGGAATTCTGGTGAGTCGTGCTGGGCCACAGCAATCAGCACCTCACAGGCTTTCCTGGCAGGCTTCACTGCTGGCACGCACAGGATGGGGCTGTTCCTCCGGGCGACCTCCCTGGGTAGAGACACAGTGTCACTGCAGAGCAGACAGACCCACAGGGGAGGAGCAGGGCTGGGGGACACAAGCACAGCCTGTCACCCCGCTATGGTGGGGAGGAACTTTCCTCTGGGCCCATGTTCCCACTGCACACCACATAGCTGTACTGCCTGGCTGTGTGCACTCCAGATGTGTAGGCAGAGCAGGGTGGGCACAGCTCGTGCATGCAAGGGGTGCGCACGTACCCAGGTTTGTGTCCACGGACTGGAGGGCACTGCCCAGGTGGTAGAAGGGGGCTGTACTGGCAGTGTGGGCATGTGGCCTGGAGCAGGGGGATGCAGAAGTGTTGCACTGAGATGGTGCACACCCCTGGGCAGGGGGTACAGGGACAAGGGGCAGGCAGGGGCAAGCTGCCTGCGTGTTCCTGATGGTGAGTCCCGTGGCTGTCTCAGTGGAGGGCGTGCGAGCTCTGGACCCCAGGGCACTCACCGGCTCGTATGGAGCAGGTTGTTCACGGAGGTGTGCGTGATGGGTTCAAGGTCGTAGACTCCACTCACCAGAAAAGCTCCTGGAAAATAAAGACACACTAATCTGTGCGAGGGCCTCGCCTGCCTTGTGGGACCCTTCGGCTCCCAGCAGCCAGGGCTTGGGCCTGCCCCATTCCCCAGTGTAGAGGAAATTTCCTCTCTGGCCTGTACCTCCCCACAGTTTTCCCAGGTCATTGCTCAAGGCAGGGTGAGACACGTACCCCTGAAGGCCAGGGCAGGGCCGCGCCGGTGAGCATGCTCTGGAGGACACCCTGCACTCAGACCTGGAGGGAGATTTGGCACCGGGGAGCTTGGAGACAGAGACACACTGTGGTTCTCTCATGGTCCTGCTGTCTGTTTGTTGCGTCCCCATGTGGGCTCCAGTCTCACACAGAAACAGAACGATTCTTGGGGTGGAGGTAATCAATGACGCGTTCATACAGTGCCTGGCCATATGGGACCCTGGCCACTCGGTGTTATCACCCCACAGGCTTGGACAAAGGAGGCTGCCAGGCAGAGTCCATTAACATGGACACACTCTGCTGTCTTCACCTCTGAGCAGCGCAGAGCTGCTGGCAGGAGTGGAAAGGGGTGTAATGCCTCATGGCTAACTGAGCAACCCTGCTTTACGGGGCAAGGAGGACAGCCTCTGGGGAGGGTCCCTAGGAAAACCAGGCGCTACCTTTGATGTCTGGTGTCACTCCGTACTCCTCCCAGTCAGTTGAGAGCACCATGGCTGCCAAGTGAGCCCCTGCTGAGTGCCCACACAGGTAAACGCCGCTAGAGAAGGGTGAGGGTAGACAGAAGGAGCTGTGAGTAGGAGGTGGGGGACTGGGGTCTGCACAGCCAGCTGTGGGGCTCCCCTTTGGAATGGAGGAGTCTGCACAGCCTAGCAGAGTCAAGCATTCCTAGCGAGGGGGTCTGAATGTGCTCCGGGCCCCCACCCCACTGAGAGGCGGGTAGGGCAGCGCATGTCTCCAGACTCCCACTCCTCAGGGCCCAGCCACATGTACTCACAACCACAGACCTAACGCTGTGTGAAATGCCTCCAGCATGATCTGCCCTGGCGCAGCCTCCTCCTGCGGTGGGCCCTGCAGGCTGGCAAGAGAACAGGGCCCGGGCGCTATACGCTGCCCTACCTGACCTTTGAATACTGCCGCACAATGAAGGCCACGCTGCGCCGCACCTGTGCCACCATCTCATCCAGCTGGCCTAGGCAGAGAGCACAAGGTGAGGGGGGGCCACAGGGCCGAGCAGAGGAGACGCTGTTCCCACTTCTGGCCCCTCTTACCTTTCGGAGCCACGTCATAGCCAATTGCCACCACCGCAATGCCCTGTGTCACCAGAGGGGGCGCTATAAAGCCCGACACCTCCTTACTGGGGAAGAGAAACCCAGGTGAGTCAGGTGCCTAGCCGAGCAGCTCCCCTGTGCCCGAAGCACCTCCCGGGACAGGGCCAGCCACAGAGATGTTCCCCAGGCGGGATTATCTGTCTGCTGGACCTGCAGCCCCCAGGACAGGCCTGGCTTCAGCTCTTTCTACTCCCGAGGAGGAAGGGCTGGGGCTGAGGCTGAGCCCCTCACAAAGGTTCCCCCGCCCACAAATACCTCCCAGGAAAGCACTTGTCTCACCTTAAAAACTGCCAGTATCCACCGTGGATGTACAGGACTAGTGGGAAGGCTGCAGGGAACAACAAGGGGTAACCTGGCAGGCAAGGCGGGCTGCAGGGTCCCTCACTCCCCCGCCCCGATCTCCCAGCTCCTCTTGCTTCCATCCCACCCCTTGCCCCTCCCCATTACCTCCAGAGGGATCCGGGGGTAAGTAAATGTCCAGTTTCTCCCCATCACTGCCCCCATAAGGGACATGCAGCAGGGTCTGCATGGTGGCCTGGGCTCTCCTGGTGCCTGTGAGAGGAACAAAGGACAAACCCCACACACTGGCTGCTCCTTGGAGCAGCAGGCCCCTCACCTCTCCCTGTTCCCAGACTCCCTGTCTCAGCTCTGACCTGGGAGTCTGTCCAGCACTGCATCCCCCTTTGCCAAGCCACCACCCTGGAGGCCAAACCCTCTCAAATCTGCACCTGATTTTGTGGGGCCCACAAGGGAGTTGGTAATTTACAAACAAAGGCCCCAAGTCACCCTGTTCGGGTGGCCGAGTGGGTCCTGACAGGTGGGAGGTGTCTCTCTCTCTTCTCTCCAGTTCTTTGGGGTTGGGGCTCTTTAGATTAGTGTCTCACAAAATCCAAGCACAAGCATCATCAGACAAAGAGACCAGAGCAGGCAGAGCGAGTGGGCCCAGCCCAAGGACAAGTTGGCCTGGAAGTTCACCTCGTAATCTGCCAGCACCCCCAGCTCTCAGCCGGACCATACACTGCTCTCTGCACAGTCCTGGGTGGGGCACCTCTGCATCCAGTTCTCCACCCTTTGCTCTGTGGGAAGCTTGTCCCCTGGCAAAACCATCTGCCTGCTGGCCCTTTACCTTCAGTCAGCTCCCTGACATGGGCCTCTATCACAGCCTCCTGGTCCATGCGGTGAGACCACCGGCTCGGGGCATACTGCTTCTCTAGCTCCTGCGGGGAACACACCACAAATCCAGACACACAGAATTCTAGCCGTGCTGGCTCCAGGCTATCTGCTTGCCTGCAAAGGAGTGTCAGGTCCTACAAAGCTGGTGTTTCTGGGACTGGGGAGAGGGACACAGCAGGATCCACCCAGAGAAAAGGCAACAGAATGGGTATGTGGCTTCCAGCATTACAAATCTCCAGCTATTGATGTGGTGAGTCTGTAAACCAGCGTTCAGGCTAGGATAGCTGGGGACTGTGGGTCGGGATTGAGGGGCATTGGTAGAGCTGTGTGTGTGGGGAGCCCAGGGCTGGAATGGCAGGGGGACTGTGGGCTGGGATTGAGGGGCACTGGAAGAGGTGAGAGAGAGAGGGAGCCTAAGGCTGGAATCTAGTATCAGAGGGGCAGCCGTGTTAGTCTGGATCTGCAAAAGCGACAGAGTCCCGTAGCACCTTATAGACTAACAGATGTTTGGGATCATGAGCTTTCGTGGCCAAAGACCCACTTCATCAGAGGAATGTTGTGGAAATCTCCAGAGGCAGGTAGAAATAGCAGGCAAGACAGCAAGGTAAATTCAGTCGGGGGGGGGGGTTACCTTCCTTTCTTGCCTGCTATTTCTACCTGCCTCTGGAGATTTCCACAACATTCATCTGATGAAGTGGGTCTTCGCCCTCGAAAGCTCATGATCCCAAACATCTGTTAGTCTATAAGGTGCTATGAGACTCTTTGTCACTAAGGCTGGAGTAACAGGGACCAGGGAGATGCAGGCAGGGACTGGGGGGCATTGGCAGAGCTGGGAGGAGAAGGCTGTACACCACTAGTGGTGTCAGTCCCAAAGATGGGAACCGAGCTGTTCCCAGATGCCGCTGCCTGGACTTTGATCTCCCTGACCTGAGAGCAGAGGGACAAGGAGTCACAAGGACAAAGTCTCTCCTAATGACTCCTCCTCCCGGATACTCTAGTCTGCAGCCTCCCGCACCTCCACCCCTTCCACCTCCCCTTACCTCCTGTGTCATGTCTCGCCACTTCCCCATGGCCAGGCTCAGTCTGCTTCCCGCACAGGGCGCGTCTCTCTGCGTGAGACCAGCGCAAATCAAGGCCTGTCGGGGGCTGGCCTGGCCCCCATTGGCCGCTCTGGGGGGCGGAGGGATCGTGGGACGCCCCCGAGCCGGCCGGCCAAGCGCCACGCCCAGGGAGGTGCCACGGGACGCCCCGGAACAGCCGCTCCGCAGGCGCCTGCCCGGCCCCACGCTCGGAAAGCGGAGCCGACAGGTGGACGCGGCGCAGGAAGAAACGCCCCCGTGGGCAGGTTATTCCCTCCTTGTCCTGCGTGGGCCCTGTAGCTGGTGCTCCAGCTGCCCTCGACACGGGAGACTGGCCCAGCCCGGCAGCTCCCCTGCTGCCCAGTGCGGACGGGCTGGCGGGATCCCCGCCCCCAGAGACCTCGTCCTCTGATTTGTATCAACCCCCCACATCCTCGCCCCGCCTGCGCCTTGCGGTGCCTCGGGGCAGGTCCCACAGGGACCGGCCTCGGCTCCCTGCCATCCGCCCCCGGCCAGTTACAGCGAGCCTGGCTTGCGAGGCTCCGCTGGGAACAGAGCATCTCAGGACCTGACGGGTGCCCGGGGCTGGGATCCGGGGGAGATGGGGGGGGG
>ML677373.1:24765750-24779201 GCA_007922305.1 Dermatemys mawii
CCGGGGTGAACCGGGCGGGGGGTCCGGGTCTGGGATCCTGGGGGGTCCGGGGTTGGGGTCCGGGGTGAACCGGGCGGGGGGTCCGGGGCTGGGATCCTGGGGGGATCCCCTCACGGCCCGGTGATCCACAGTCGGGGGAGGCGTGGAGACGCCTCCGCCCCCGGCACGCCGAGAACTACCCCGTGAGGGTGGGGGAGGGGTAGCGGGGGTATCAATCCTTTTCCCGTCATGCACCGGGACAAGCTCTTCCTACAGCCCGCTTCCGCAGGTGGATGCTTGGGTGAAATTTCCCGCCTTGGCCCTCATTGGTCGCCGGGAGGGGCGTGGCCTCTCCTGATTGGCCAGCGTCGGCGTTGTTTAAGGGAGCGGAGCGCGCGCGCTCTCTCAGTCGTAGGGTGGGGCTCGGAGCCGGCGGGATGAGCTGCCTCAACGTGCCCGGGGTGCAGCCCGGCTCGCCCGCCAAGGCGCGCGGCCAGATCCAGGTGGGTGCTCGGGGGCCGGGCCGGGGCCCGGGGCCCGGTCTCTCCCCGGCTCTCACCCCGCGTTTCCTGTCTCCGCAGGTGATTTTCGGGCCCATGTTCTCCGGGAAAAGGTACCGGCGCTGGGGGTCGTGACGTGCCCCCGACAGGCGGGGGACTGCCCCGCTCCCGAGCCAGCCCGCCCGTCCCCCGGGGGCCCTGCACCGGGAAAGGCCTTTCGAGCCGGGCTCTGCCGGGGCGGCACGAGGGGGTGGCTTGGGGGGGTCGGGCCCCTGCTTGGGGTCGCACCCTGCGCTGCTGGTCCCGGACAGTCCGCGGCGTCCCGGGCCCGGGTGTCTGGCTCCCCCCAGGGTGGGGTGGATGGGCTGGGCCTGGCGGCGGCGGGACGATCCCGGGGGCATGGCCGGCCCCGCGCACCTGCGAGCCCCTCTGCGCGCCGGGGCTGATTGCGAGTCTCTTGCAGCACCGAACTCATGCGCCGGGTCCGCAGGTTCCAGATCGCCCAGTACAAATGTCTGGTGGTCAAGTACGCCAAGGACACGCGGTACGGCACCGACGGGGTCTCCACGCACGACAGGTGAGCTGCCGCCGTGGGTATCCTCACCCCGTCCGCGGGGAGGAGCCGGCCCAGACTGCTGCAGCTTGACTGCGTTTGCCCCTAATAAAGGGGAGCTCTGGAGAGCTCATCTTACAGGTTTGCGTCCTTTGTTCTGTGTAGGTCACTGGCCCTGCCGTCAAAGGTGTGTCTAGGCCTGACTCTCCGCAGACCTGTGCCCCTGGCTGCAATGCTGCTTTCAGCCGGCTGCTGTTCAGCTGTGGTGTGGGGGGGTATTTTTATGGCTAGTTGGTAACTGCGCTGTGGAAAAGTGAAGAGCTTTTAGCCTAGGAATGAGGATGTGTCTCAGAAGGGCTGTTATCTGTGCTTGAGACCTTGTTTTCAATAGCTCCCTCCTAGATGGTTGACCCATCACTCACCCATGTGCTGATCCTTCCTTGCAGGAATACCATGGAGGCTCTTTCAGCCTGTCATCTCAAAGATGTGCACCAGGAGGCACTTGGTTCAGCTGTGATTGGTATTGACGAAGGCCAGTTTGTAAGTTCTCAATGCTTGTCTGCTGCTGTCTCCTGTTCAGTAACCAGCAAATTTGCTTTGAAGGGGCCCCATGCCATGTAGGATGGGAAAAGCAGAGAAAAAAACCTTAGACAAGCCATGTTAATAGGTAAAATGATCTTGTGCAGAGTTCCTGTCCAGCCACATTTGTGTGGTCTGGTGCCCTCCCTCCTCAGAGCCTTGGTATGGGTCCTGTGGTAGCTCAATCTGGCATGTTTGTCTGAACTGTGAAGACCCTCCTTGAGCAAAGGGGGCAGGGAATGTTTCTGTAGCTTCCTATCTGGTCCCCTGTCCTGCTGTTGGGGGACACTTCTGAATTCAAGGCTCTACAGCACTTGAAGCTGCCCATACTCCTTCCTCTGCACACTCCTGGCTGAAGCTGTCCTCTTTATGCCCTGTCTAGTTCCCAGACATTGTGGAGTTCTGTGAGGCAATGGCCAATGCAGGGAAGACTGTGATTGTTGCTGCCCTTGATGGGACCTTCCAGAGGAAGGTAATTTCTTTCAGCCATGGATAACTGGATCCTTGTGAGTTCTTATTCCTGTACCAAACAGCTTGTCTTTTTGCTGCAGGCATTTGGGAGCATCCTGAATCTGGTCCCCTTGGCAGAGAGTGTAGTGAAACTGAATGCTGTGTGCATGGAGTGTTACCGGGAGGCTTCCTACACAAAGAGGCTGGGAGCTGAGAGGGAGGTAAGATTCTAGGGAGCAAAGGCCACTCTAATAGGGCCTTGAAGGCACCTGTGAGGTGAAATGACCTGCCCATGGTGTGTTTATACAGGAGGAAGGAGCATCCCCTTCTAACCTACTCTCTCCTGCCAGGTTGAAGTCATTGGAGGGTCAGACAAGTATCACTCTGTCTGCCGTGTCTGCTACTTCAGGAAGCGACCCCAGCAGGCTGGGCCAGAAAACAAGGAGAACCTGCCTGTGGGGGCCAAACAGGTGGATGACCTAGCCTCCCGAAAGGTCCTGGCTTCCCGACGGATGCAGTGGAACCCATCAAACTGAGCAGGGGAAGCTAGAGACTACAACTTTGGGATTCTTTAAAGCTTGCTTCCCCTCTGCTCAGCTTGGCTGTCTCCTAGCCTCCCGATGCTACCTGCCAAGCCTAACTGCTGCTTGTGTGTGCGGTGCTTCGAAGAACTAGGCAGGCCTCCACATAGAAGGAGCAAAGGCAACAAGAATGACAGTCAGGCAAGCAGCCAACAGGAAGTCCTCTGCCATGGAACATGAGCAAGAAATTGGAGGCACTTACTGTGGCAGCCACACTGCAACTGGCCCTTGTCCCTGAGTGTGGGACTTCCCACTGCACCCCTCTGTTCAGGCTTCTGAGTAATGAAATCCTCTCAGCTCATGGGAACCCCTCTTCAGCACTTTCACCCTCCTGCCCTGACATTGTTGCTGGCTTGCTTGTGTTCTTAAGGACTTTGCCAGTTCCTAGCTAGCTCATGAGTCTGACTTGGTGCCTGGGGATACCCTGTCCCTAGGTGACCCTGGGAAAGGACCTCATTGCTTGAGCCCCTTCACTATATTGCCTCTTACTCTATTCTAAAATAATTGGCCTCAGTCCTCCCCTCCCTACTAGTGTCTTCTGCTGTCACTACACCCCAGCCATCATCTTCTCTCCTGAACATCAGGTTCCCCTCTAACAATGCTTATGTGCAACTGTCATGGGTCCTCACCTTCCCCACTGCACTGGCTGTCCAGTTGAAGATGGTTTCTCCAATTATACTTGCTAAGTGACTACACTGAGTTGCTCTAAATAGGGCTTTTCCATTCCAAGGGTTTTTATTGCTCTTCCTCTCCTGAGCCCAGCAGTGGAGGTGGCCTTGATGTGTTGATTTCTAGGGTTAGGTGGGGTTTTTAGTTTCAGATGTACTGAGTCAGCTGTGCTCATCTGTGGGTGGAGATAGATCCTGTGACTGGAGGGTGACTAAGGTCTTGATGCAGCCTAACTAGAAATGATGCTCTCCCGAGGCAAGGTGGATGTGGGGCTGATGGGCTGCACCTGTTTCAGGGGAGCCTAGTTCTAATAGCCCTGTGCACAGCTGCTTACTGCCTAAGAGGGGTTTGCAGACATGGGGTCTAAAAGCTCTGTCCTGATGGGAAGGCTGTGATCTGTGTCCCTAGTAGATGGACTAAGGATTAATGCAGGCAGGGGCTTTGAGTAGCATTGCAGGTGAGTGCCCCACCCTATTGTGTAGTACAGGGGTCTTCAAACTTCCCCCCATGGCCCCTTTCTGCAGAGGGAGAAGTCTGGCAGCCCCCGTGGGGTATGTCTGCCAAAATGCTGCTGTAGAAAGCAGATGTTTCCACTGCAGCATTTTGGTGGGACTAAAATAGCCTGCCCAGGAGTTTGGCGGTCTCCCGGGAGTGCTTGGCAGTGGTGCTGGGGTCTCGTGCACCGTCTGGGGTAGGCTCATGCTCCCCTGGGGTTGTGCCCACCTCAGTTTGAAGACCACTGGTGTAGTAAATGTGAAATTTACCTCTGCTGAGCACTGTTTCTAATCTCCCTGAGGGATGTTTCTGGGCTGTCCCAAAACAAGATGGTTAATTGAGGGTCTCTGGAAGGTAACAGGCAGCTGGTCACCGCTTTGGAACCTAAGGGCCCTGCTCCTTGACTTAAATTTCTTCCTGTGTGCTTAGCAAATCTTCTCTGTAGGGTAGGGGGTCATTCCCTGCTGCTGCTTCACTGCCATAGGAGCTTGTTACCTGAAGTCCTTTATCTATGGTTGCTGTAGCATAATCAGTAGGCCCTTGCAACCCTTCCCTTCTTTGGAGAATGAACTAACTGCTCTAAGCTGTCTTCCCTGCAGCCCAGGCTTGGTGCTTTGTGACACAAGGCCCTCTGATAACCACTGGCCTGGCTCCCTCTACCCTTAAGAGCAGCTGTGTTTATCCGAACCCAAAGAGAGCCTGTGAGCAGCAAGCTTGACCAGCTCTATTAAGCTCACCTGCCAGGTGTAGTAGGGCTGCTTGTGGGGAGGGGGAGACTCTACAACCTGTGCTTGAAGAATTCCTGCTTGGTTCTAGAGCTGCTTAGTAAAAGGGGGATTAAATGTTCTTAAGGCTGCACTATTCTCCTTGGAAGAGGAGCAATGGGCTTATCCCTTGGTGTGCGTAGCTGCCTAAGGTTTCAGTGCAGGGGTGAGTTTTTTAAATTAAATAATTGAATGACAGTCTGTAATAATACAACCTTCACAGGGCTCTTGCTGAGGCCTCTTCTCAGGCTGCTGGGGGCAGCTGTACTTGTCCTCTGCTGCCAGGGGGCATGTGCTGGAAGCTCTGTTATGTGGGTAAAGGCTCTCAAACTCCTCTGCTCCTGCAGGAGCAGAGGTGGGGACATGTGAGCTGTGCTAAAAATAGGCATCTGCAATGCTTATGCATTTGTTGGCTCTTCTGGACAGTGACTTGCCCTAGGCAGAGTGTGGTGGGGGAGGGGAGGAGAGAGAAGCTGCATTTCCTATCCTGGGGGGTGGGGGGGAAGAAGCCCACCCCCTTCTTCAGCAGATACATCCTGGACAAGCTAAGGATGAGCTGAAGCCTCTCCCCAGCAAAAGGGCAGAGGGGAAGCCCACATTTACCACCACCCCCACCACATTTGATCTTCCCAGCCCCAGAAAGTCGTCAGTGGCCAGTGAAAAAGACTTTATTCCATCTTCCTGCAGTGAGAAATGTGCATTTAAAACATTTGGTTGTGGGCTGGCAGCTGGGGCTGTAACTCCCCTACCCAGTGTGGCTGTCAAACCTCCCCAGAACAGCTGCACTTGGGAAGCAACACCCTGAGACTATTTGCACACCAGCAAAGGCAAGATGGCTGTGTATACAGAAGAACAGCTGCTTCAGAGGCAGGAGAACTCTGAAGCCTGCCCCCCTCTCCCCATGGAGAACTAGCTGCTGGGTGGTTTTGAGCTCTGAACACTAGCTTCTCCCAGAGTCCAAATCCACCCCACCAGCCTGGGGTGAACAGGAATCTCTTATACTAGTGGGACAGAACAGTGCTGCTCACATCCCCCCAGCAGTCATTTGAGGAAGCTGACCAATAGCATTATAGCCTGTGGCTCCTGATCTGGGCCATCTCATTGTTACATGCAGTACCCAATGATCAGACCTCCCCCACTCTGAATCCAGAGCCCCCTTTAGATTGCTGGGGGAGGGGCAAGGCCCAGCCCCTGACTTAGCAGTGGAACTCAAAAGCTTTCAATACAAATCCCTGTACAAGTAGTTTAGTCCTGCACTTTTGACACCCAGCTCACCCATCAGCAGCAATGGAAGGCAGCACGGGAACCCCTTCCACACCCCATTACCCAGCACAGAAGCGGAACTGCTGGCCCAGGCACTGAACCCCCTCACTGCTCTGCTGAGCAAGGGGGCAGCTGGAGCCTAAGATACCTGACAGGAAAGTGAGGTGGCACTTTAGGGAATGGGAGCCAGCAGGGCTGGTAAAGGCACCAGGGATAGAGCTGAAATTCAACTGATGTAGCTGTGGGCAGGGTTTGAGGGTGTTTCAAATTCCTCCCCCCCAGTCTCCAATGAGAGGAAATAGTCATTGCTAAGAATCTAACTGCCCACATGTCCTTGGCACAGCTGGGGAGGGGCCAGGATCAAGCCTTGGGGACAAAAATCCTGAATGGATGGGGAAGGTTTGTGTTCAGCTGGCACCCAAATGAGCAAGAGGGAAGCCCCACCGGCAGTCAGAGCATGTGATTTCCAGCAAGCAGCTAAGTGGGGAAGGGGCAAGTCAAACGTACAGCCTCCCCTACATTGTCCATGGACTCTGCCAGGAACCAGGGAGCTGCCTCCCTCTCCTTGGGCATGCCAGCTCCCAAGCCCTGAGCCCTTCACACACTAAGCAGCACCTCTCCCCACCCCTAATCAAGATACAGCCCCTGCCCCACAGAAGAATTGCACTTGTGCAGCTATCCCTGCTGACCACTTGGGCTCAGTACACAGGTGGGGGCTGGTAGCCCTCCGCAGTCTCTCCAGGCTGGGTGAAGGGCGGCTGCTGGTAGTTGTCATGAGGGCCGCTGGGGTAAATTGAGTAGGGGGTTGAAGGGTCAGGGGTGGGGTCAACGTAGCTGTTAGTAAAGTCCTCCACTCCCATTCTGTACCGCTGGAGAGCGAAGGTGATCAGGAATCCCTAGAAAGAGAGAACAGCAGTCAGCAAAGCGAGGCCACAAGGGTCACTCACCCCAGGCAGGTCCAGACACTGGGATGCAGGGGCAGCAGGAGGCCAGTGACGCTGCCCATTCCAGGCCCCCCAATTCTCTCAGCCCCCACCCCGAGAGGTAAGCCCCAAAGAGATCTGCTGGCTGGGGAAGAGTCACTCACCCAGGAGAAGATGGAGAAGAAGCTGAAGGCAATGGCAGCTCGGGCCGAGTCAGCAGGCCCCGAATGCACTTCTGTGGGCAGAGTCAGAGCCCACTGATTGGTCAAGAAGCAAAAGCCAATGAACCACAGGAAAGTCCAGAGTGCTGTGGGGGGAGGAGAGAGAGCAACACGTGGGTCCTGCTGCCTTGCTGGGGCGCGATCCCATCCCCTGCCCCACGCTGATGGCTTCATGTCACCCAACTGCGGGTGGGGCGGACTGGGCCAAACAAAGCCTGCTCAGCAGACATCTTGACTAGGGGCCGCCCCTGCACTGGCTGACTCCCCTGGCTCCCAGCCCTGCGGCTCAATGCCCCTGGCGGGCTCAGTGCAGAGCCCTGTAACCCCGGTGGGAAAGGGTCACGCCGCTGGCTGCACATCGGCGAGGCACTTCTTCCAATCAGGAGTGGTGCCCAAGTTCAGCAGCGCTTGGCGGGCAAGGTGCCAGGAGATCAAAGCACCCTCCTCTAGCCAGGCACTGAAAAGAAACAATCACCCAAGGAGCAGGGCAAGGGCAGCCGGGGGCTGATCTTGGAGAAGGCCCCAATGCTGGATGCGTTTCTAACTGCTTGGCTCGGCTCTAGGCCGGGACAGTTCTCTGGTCTGTGTTATCCCCGCGCCCGAGCGGGGGGTTGGGGGGGGGGGGGGCTTAGACTCAGCCAGCCCCCACCCCATGGCTGCGGTTACCTGAAAAGCCCAAGTCTGCCATGACCAGGTATTTGCGGTCGGTGGCATTGCTGATCTGGGGGAAGTAGAGATCGATGGTGAAGAAGGCAACGCAGGCCAGGAAGCCGAGGACGCCGATGCCGATGCCGTAGCGACAGGCGTCCTCGTTGTGGTGGAAGACGCAGTGGAGCTGCTGCGTGTCGTGAGAGTTGGTGTACCCCTCGCCGATGATGCAGGAGAACACGATGAGGGAGAACACCTGGGGGGGCAGCATTGGCATCAGCCTGAGCAGCGTTCAGGAACCACAGGGCAGAGAGCCGGAGGGAGGGGAACCCTGAGCGACCAGCTGCACCCTTCCAAACTGGGAGGGGGCTCATTCCATGGGGACGGGCACGTTCACCACAACCCACCCTCCTCTTGGGGGAGGGGACGAGCAGGGACCCCAGGGTCTGGAATGTCCCGTACATGAGGGAACCGGAACTAGGGGCCAGGGCCTCACCTCACCATTTACCGCAGCAGGGGACCGAACCCCTCGGTAAGGGGGCTGGGCGGTGCCTGGGCTGCACCCCACTGATGCGGAACAGATAGGGCACAAGCCCAGGAGGAGCAGGAACTGCCTCCCCACGGGGGAGGGGGGAGTAAAGCAGCATTGAATGGGGGATCCCCGGGAGTCTCTGGGGGACCCGCTCACAGACCCGGGGAGCGCAGAGCACGCAGCAAACACCCCTCCCCCACGCCCGGGCTGCCGGGCCGGCCACAGCGGTCAGCTGAGGGCCCCATGACCGGCGCCTGCCCCGTGAACCGCCCACGATCGGGCCGTCACGGAGCCCCCGGGCCGGGTCCCTCCCCCGGGCCGGCTCCGCAGCGCTGCCCCCGGAACGGGCGGCAATTCCGTGCCAGCGGGGCCCGGCGCGGCCGGACACGCAGACCAGGAAATGCCGCGACTCCGCTCCGACTGCAGCGGGGCGTTCCGCGCTGCACCCCCCGGGCCGGGCCGGCCCCACTGCCCCGGCCGGCCCCGGCCCCGGCCCCGGCCCCGCTCACCGCGCTCAGCAGCCGCGCCAAGACCTGCGGCCGCTGCAGGAACCGCAGCAGCTCGAAAGTGCCCCCGGCCTTGGCCGCTCCGTAGGCGCCGCCGCTCTCCATGCTGCCCGCCCGGCCTGGCCTAGCCCAGCCCGCCGCCGCCCCGCCCGGTTGAGCCTCCGTGTCCCCCGGCCCCGCCCCGAGGGAGGGGCCCGGCCCGGCTCCTGTGCCGTGGCGGGCGGGTGTTGCCGGCCGAGCAGGGCCTGGGGCCAGAGGGGTCGACGCAGGCTCTGCCCCCCCGCCCCCGTAGCGGGCAAAGGGGCTGCAGGAAGGACCCGTCGGCGGGTGTGAGAGCTGCAGGGGGGCGCTGCAAGGAGCGGGCGCTGCCTGCTCCCCATTGATGCCCCGGAGCAGCGCCCTGCCCCTCAGCCCTCTGGCGCTGCCCAAGGAGGCCGCCGCTATCCTCAGTCCCAAGAGCCGCAGGCGCTGGACCCTGCTGCAGTGGGGAGCCTCGGGCGGGTCGGCTGCAGTCCGCACAGAGAGCAGGTCACAGGGCCCTGCACTTCCCGCCTACCCCGTGCCCGGTGCTGGCCAGCCTGCGGGGCACTTCCCCTGCAGTGGGGCAGAAGGTCGCTGGGCACAGAGGCGGCTGCCAGGCTTGGAGCAGGATGGGAGCTGGGCCTCGTCCTTGTGGGTGGCATCGCAGGAGGCTCCCCTGCCCCCTCCAGGGTTAGACTAGCCCAGGGGGCGGGCGGGGCTGAGGACTGTGTGAGGCTGAGACCCCGGAAGGCCCAGGCCAGACTCATTCACACCCCGGCAGAGACGGCCAGGGACTAGAGAAAAGGGAACCCAGGAATCTGGGCTCCCTCCCGGACCGGCTGCTCGGCCTGGCCTCCAGGACCCCAGCAGGACAGTCTCCCTCCTGGGCCGCTCAGGTGCCAGCCGGGAGGAGGTGGGATTCAGTTCCTGTGGTGTTTCACGGGTGCTGCTCTGAGATGTGCCCACCGGGCATTTCTGTCCACAGCCATCCCCTGCCCTGCTCTGTCACTGCCCACGGCCCCGTGCCCAGCGTGTCCCAGGCCAGCGAGGCCCTTGTCCAGCCATGGCCGGAGATGGGGGCTCTCACATCCTTGGGCCCACCCTTGCCCAGGGCTGGACAGGAGAATGAGACGTGCCCGTTGCCCAGTCCATGTGATCCTGACTGGAGAAGGCGCCTCTCCAGCACAGAGCAGGGCTGGGCTCCGAGCGCCATCTCCTCCTTCACGCGCACCGTGTCCTGCAGGGAGATCTCGCAGGAGGGCTCCCCCCTGGAGCTGTGCTGGCTGAGCGGCCATTGTTGCAGAGCCCTGGGAAGGAAGGAAAGTCACCACTGAACCCGCTGCGCCTCCAGGCTGAAGGCCCCTTTGCCAGCCATAAACCCCTGACAAAGCCAGACCCCGGCCCGTTCCCTTCGCACCCACTAACCTCGGGTGCCAGCAGGGCGCCTGCCCCAGGGGAGTGCTCTGCATTGCCCTCCCTTTGTGGGCAGGGCTCCCGCAGGGGGCACAGAAGGAGAGGCTAGTTAGGGACTGGTCCTGCTTTGAGCAGGGAGTTGGACCAGATGATCTCCCAAGGTCCCTTCCAACCCTGATTTTCTATGAAGTGATAAGCATCATCACTTGTTTTAAAATTTCGCTTTCGATCACTTACAGACCAATTCATCCACATCAAATAAAAACATCTCAGAACCTCATTCCAAACACGGTGGACGCAGCCTGCAGGCAACGGAGCAGTGGTCTGTCCTGGGCCCCCCCAAGGGCCCCTTCCACCCCCGCAATCTGCCAGAACAAGCCAGGCGGCGGCCACACCTGCCCCTTGGGCTGCTCTCCCCAGTTGTTTCCTGTGGGAGGGTTTTTGTCCCTGGCTGAGGAGGAGCCATGAGCTCCGTCCAGACAGGTCACTGCGGCCGCTAGGAGGGTCCCTCGCTGCTCTCCTTCCAAAGTGACCCACTGCTCGCCCTGCCCCCCCCCGGCACTGATGCCTCTCAGCCACCTCTGGCTCTGGGACTCCTCCAGGGATCAGGGAGGTGCCCAGACCACAAGGTCCTGCACTTGTGCTGTGATAAGAGCCTTCAGCTGGGCTGACGAGTGACTGATAGCACCCCAGGGCCACGTGACAGGAACTATGGCCCCCACAGTTTCCTTTGCTGCCTGCAGAGCAAGATCCTGGTGGGATCCAGGAAGTGGGCTGCTAAAGGACCGCCCCCTTCCCCCCCACAGCCTAACGGGAAGTCCACAGGGCTTGGAAGCCAAATAATTCTGTGGGACAACAAATGACAGAACAGGGACGGGAGTGGGGTCAAAGGGTCAAACGAAGGGAACCTGACGGAGCACCCCGGACAGCCCCACTGGTTCTTGACAGTGTCAAGGGAGCTGGTGGACCTACAAGGCAAGATACCAGGGTGGTGCATGAACCCAAACTGCAGCCAAGGGCAGAGCCCGGGCTGCCTTCGGGGCTTGTGCAGTCTGCTGAGGGGGAGGGATGAGTGGCATCAGCTGGAGCGGGCAGGAGGACTCGGTCCCTGAGCTCCTCGGGGGACATGCAGGGGGCAGTCTCTGAGCTCTCCCGCGGCCGTGGCACGCGGGGGCCAGGCTCTGAGCTCTCCCGCGGCCATGGCACACCACAGACAGGCTCTGAGCTCTCCCGCGGCCGTGGCACACCACAGACAGGCTCTGAGCTCTCCCGCGGCCGTGGCACACCACAGACAGGCTCTGAGCTCTCCCGCGGCTGTGGCACGCGGGGGCCAGGCTCTGAGCTCTCCCGCGGCGGTGGCACGCGGGGGCCAGGCTCTGAGCTCACCCATGCCCGTGGCACGCGGGGGCCAGGCTCTGAGCTCGCCCGCGGCCGTGGCACGCGGGGGCCAGGCTCTGAGCTCGCCCGTGGCCGTGGCACACCACAGACAGGTGCTGCCCTGGCAGGAGGGAGAGAAGGCACAGGAGAGAAGAGACGTGCTGGCCACACATTTCCCTGCCTGGAGCGGCCAGGCTCAGCTGATCACGAATGCAGTTCAGGGGCCGGGTGGGAATGCTCCTGAGTGTGGGGGCCTGTCGGGGGAAGCCATGTTCACTCCCAGGGTCCCTGCTGTGTCTTTGCGGAGAGGGATCCTGGGATGGGGCTTTCCCAGCTGAACCAACTTTCAGTGAGTGTCTCTCAAGGGGCACCAAGCAAGGGGCACCAAAGGCCCCAAGGCAAGAGAGTCCTGCCCCCAGACAGCCAGGGCCCATGGCCAGCCTCCATTTTGAGCTTGCATCCCTGACCCCCATTTTGAAGGCTATGCTGCAGCTTGCCAGCCCGAATCTGAGAAATCCCTGGGCCTGCTGGGCTCTGGCCCCTGCTGAGGCTGGGGGAGGCAGGCCTGGGACACACCCAGGAACTGCCGAGTTCTTTGCTGCATGCAGAGCTAAGACTAAACTCACACTGTACCCTCCAGGTGGACACCACCGGCAAAAGACTACAACTCCCAGCATCCTCTGTGCCCCAGGTGAGGCAATGAATGTGAGCTGGCTCCTGGCTAGCTTCCCCCTTGCAGAGCAGCCAGCTCCCCACCCAGGTCAGCCCCTGAGGGACGCTGCAGTGGGCAGGTGAGTGAAGCTGAGAAGGGGGTTTGGAGCTGACATGGACTCTGCAGAACAGCTGGTCTGAGCCCAGGCTCCTTGAAATGCCTCCAGCCTGGGGTTGTGCCAGCCCCCTGCCATCGTGCCCTGGGTGAGTGGGGCTGGGCGCCACGGGCAGCCATGCAGACAGGGCTCAGTCAGCCCGGGGGTGACCTAGGAAGAAGCTATGGGTGGGGCTGGAGGTGTGCCAGGACTTTGGAACAGCAAAGAGCTGGCTGAGCCCTGAGGGCGGAGGAGGGGCTGCCCTCGTCCCACCCCCGTTGGTGCACACACACCCCGGCAGGCACAGCTGTGCCCAGCCCAGAGCGCTGCGCTCCAGGGGCTGGGGTCTGCAGCCAGTGCCACCTGGGACCACCAGCCCAGAGTGGAGACAAAGCCGGGACGTTCCTGAGTTTCCCTGTCCCTGCAGGCAGGGCTTTGGTGGAGTGTGCCTCTGTCCCTCCAGGCACTGCTCTTCTGGGGGTGTGTCTGTGCTGGCTGCGGGGCCAAAGGCAGGGAGGACCCCATGAGAGCCACCCACAGGAGCCGGGTGCTCCAGAAATCACCCCTGGGGCGGGACTGAGCCATCCGCGTAGGGCGCACAGAGCGGGCAGAGCCCAGGTGAGTTTTGTGCCCAGTCTCCTGCACTGGCAGTGGTGGCTCATGGAGCGGGGAGTGCAGGTGGGCACAGCCTGCATCTACTGGGACCATCGCGTTTCCTGATCTCCTAGCAAGCCCCTGCAGGACCGGTCTGGCTGGGTGTCCAGCTCCCTGGTGCCCACCACAGCCCCCGGGCCAGAGGTTACCTGGGAGCCCAGGGCTCTCCTAAGGGGCAGGGTCTGTCTCTGAGAGGAGAAATGGAGCCAAGCCAGCCTGGGCCACAATTTGCCTGGACTTGCTGCAGGGAGTGGTTTGAATGTGAAGGGCTGAGTGAAGTGAGACTCCTGCACCTCCAGGACTGGAAGGAAGAGGCTGACTCCGCTCCAGTTAACTCCTTGGTGCCTGAAGACACTCAGAAAGAACGAGGAGTACTTGTGGCACCTTAGAGACTAACACATTTATTTGGGCATAGGCTTTCGTGGGCTACAGCCCACTTCATCAGATGCATAGAATGGAACATACAGTAGACACACACACACACACACACACACACACACACACACACACACACACA
>ML677373.1:24787728-24831989 GCA_007922305.1 Dermatemys mawii
CGCAGAAACTGGGAAGGAGGGTTGGGGGGTCTCTCTGGCGCAGGAACTGGGGTGTGGTGGGGTCTCTCTGGCACAGGAACCGGGAAGGGGGGTTGGGGGGATCTCTCTGGCGCAGGAACCAGGCGGGGCGGGGGGCAAACAGAGCAGGCCGGTGTCCTGCGGGCCGGGGGTCTCCGGAGAGCAGGGGATGTGACCGCACTGTGTGTTGCAGGCAGGAGTTGGGTGGACACAGAAGCACCCTGAGGAAACCCGACAGGACCAGGAGGCCTTTGTCCTGCTGTGGCCAACTCCAACACGACCTCATCATCGTAAGTCCAGCCGCCGGCCGCAGCAGGTGTCAGGCTGGGCCAGGAGGGGTCTGACTGCCTGGAGAAACCTGGTACCTCTCGCAGAGCCCTGAACTCCTCCCTCCCCGCAGTCCCCAGGGGCCCCTGAACTCCTCCCTCCCCGCACGCCCAGCCCCAGGCTGGGGCCCCTAGCAGAGTCCTGCCATTCGCGCCAGGCCCTGCTGCATTCCTGCCTCTGGCTGGGAATCGAGACAGTGGCTGATTTTTAGCCCAGTTGTTTATGAGGCGGCTCAGATAAATTCAGAGCTGGGGGGAGCCCCCCAGGGAGTGGGGCCCTGGGGACTCTCCAGTGTCTGTCCATGGGAATGAGTGTCTGGCCTGGCCTCTCTGCGTGTCCTGGGAAGCTGAAGGCTCGCTGGGAAGGGAGGACGTTTCTGGGCGGGCAGGAGAGGGTCTGTTAAAGCCACTGGGGGTCTCATTTGAGCTGTCCCTGGCATTGAGCGAGGCGCTGCGCAGGCTGAGCCCTGGTGCTCATGGTGAATTGGTGGGGGGCGGTTCTGGTAGGTGCCCAGAGGCCCCCCCCACCGGTGACTCCAGCAGTGCGGCCCGAACAGCTCGAGATGCTCCCGGGACACCTGAGACGTGATGCAAACCCCCCTGCATCCGACGAAGTGGGTATTAGCCCACAAAAGCTTATGCTCTAATACTTCAGTTAGTCTTTAAGGTGCCACAGGACTGTGTCACTTCTGCAAACCCCCCTTGTGCGCCGCTCCCTGAGGCGTGGCACCTCTCTGCCCCTCCCGTCGGCGCCTCGGGCAGGAGCCATGCGGGGGGAAGGCGAATGGGCCTTGAGCAGCAGAGGGAGAGCAGGGCAGGCTAGAGTCTAGGAGCAGCTTTGGGCCTTGCTCGCACCCTGCAGGGTTTCCTACAACCAAGGGGTGCTGGGGGGCTCAGACGGGGGCTCTGGCCCCATTTCTGACCAGGGTTCTGCTCCTCTCCAGGGGTTCCGGACTCTCTGGGATGGGTTCCTCTCCCTCCTCCACTCCCTCCAACTCTGGCATCATTCCCTGAAGCAGATCAGCGGCCGCTTCGGCTCCAGTGTCTTGTCCTACTTCCTCTTCCTCAAGACGCTTCTTGCATTCAACGTCTTCTTGTTCCTGACCCTTTTGATCTTCGTGGTGGCCACGCAGGCCGCGTACCCCCCGGCTGCCGAGAATGGCAGGCTCTTCACGGGGCTCGAGCTCCTCACGGGGGCGGTGAGTCCTGCGCTGGAGGGAGAGACCCCAGAGACCCTCCTCCCAGCTCCCTCTGTCTGCGTCCCCCAGCCCCGGCCGCCGCTCCATGGTCAGGCACGGCAGGAGCTGTGCTTCCAGCCCAGTGCAAGGGGTCTCCGGCAATGCCCTGTGTCGGGCATGTCAGAGAAAGACACCGCCCCCGGCAATAGGCCCTGGGGTACAGCCGCTGCGCGGGGTTTCTTTAGCCTGGGGAGGGGGCTGGATCCCAGAGCCCGCGGGGCAGGGTGGGGGCGGGGGAGCGGTGCTGCCCGTGCTGAACAACCCCTGTCGCGGTGCCTGGAGCCCAGAGAGCAGAGAAACGTGGAGCTGGAAGGGACCGTGACCCACTGGGTTTACCAGCCTGTTCCAGGGCTGGGGATCAAGACCTCCCTTGGGCGCCAGGCAGAGCCCCCCTTCTCTGCAGCTGGGGGAGGCAGCGGGGCCCATTCCTGTCCTCTCCCTGCAGGGCTACTTCACTTCAACTCTGCTGTACTATGGCTACTACAGTAACTTCACCCTGAACGACCCCTGTGCCCCCAGCCGCGGGCAGTGCCAGCCTGGCAATGGCCACCTCGCATACAACATGCCTCTGGCCTACGTGTTCACCATTGGGGTCTCCTTCTTCGTTACCTGCATCCTGCTGGTGTACAGGTGAGGAGCCCGCCTCTGAGCACTTACCCCGCCCCCGCCTGACCCCTGCCCTTGACTTACCCCAGCCCCACGCTCCCCACAGCACCCACTGATGGCTCAGAAATGCCCCCTTCCCTTCCCTTCTCTCTGCTCCTCCTTCCAGCATGTACCGATCCTTCAGCGAGAGTTACCGCGTGGGCAGCATGGCGGGGAACTTCGCCATCAAAGTGTTCTGCGCCTGGGACTACAAGGTGATCCAGAGACGCTCCGTCAGGCTGCAGAACGAAAATATCCGGACCCACCTGAAGGCGAGTGCTGCGCAGGGAAATTCCACCCGGCTCAGGCTCATCGGGACAGGCCGGAGTTGGCCACAGGGTTCAGGCAATGGCCTGAGACTTGGCAGATGTGGGTTCAACTCCTAGCTCTGCCACATTCTCCCCGTGGGACCTTGGGCAAGTCCCTTAATCTCTGTGCCTCAGTCCTCATCTGTTAAAACCAGGGGGCAACACTGCTCTGCCTGGTCTAGGGAGCTGGGAAGCCCTTGGAGTTAGGAACTCTTTTCCCTTGTATGCAGGGAGCACTTGGCCCCAGGGACCCCCGGGCTCAGTGGAGCTGGTGCACTGGGTCCTGGGGGCACTACCCCAATTAGAACAATATCACTGATCATCCATTCACTTCCTCTGTTAGGGACCAAACTGTGCAGACTTTACCCCCCAGCTGTGCGGTGCCCTGCAGCCCAGCCCCTGTCCCCCCCATCCCCCAGCTGTGCGGTGCCCTGCAGCCCAGCCCGTCCCCCCCAACGCCCCAGCTCTGTGGTGCCCTGCAGCCCAGCCCCTGTCCCCCACCACCCCCCAGCTCTGCAGTGCCCTGCAGCCCAGATGCACAGCCATCCCTGCCCCCCACCCCCCAGCTCGGCTGGTGCCCCTCACTATTGCTCTGCACCCTCTGCCCTGCTTTTTCACTCCTGGGCTGCTCCTGAGCCAGGAATAGCCCCTGGGGTGGCTTAGTGACGGGACAAGCTGGGGATTAAATTGAAGCCACAAAATTCACTTTCACTTGTGATCTCAGGCGGAATTTGTGCCTGAATCCCCACAGCTGAAAGGCGGGTGTGTCACACCAGGCAGGGTGTTATAACAGGCGGTGTGTGTTACACCAGGTCCTGGCCCATTCCCCAAGGATCCACCCCGGCCCTAATGTTGGAAAGTCCCCTCTTCCGCCCCTTGGGACAGCAGCTCCCCCAGTGCATCCAAAGGGGCCCTGGGTCCCTCCCCTCAGCAGAGCCCGTTCCTCCCCTCCCTCCTGACCCGCCGGCTCTGCCCACCTCAGCACCGTCGGTACCAGTCAGGACAATCGGTGGCGCGGGTGTTTTGCAGGAGCTGCTCGGGGAGTGGCAGTCGAAGTCCCGCCCAATGAGGCTGGGCAGGAGGCTGGGCAGGATGGTGGTTCTCAGTCTGGCCTGGGCGCTGTCCCTGGGCACCGTCCTAGGCTGTGCGGTCGCAGTGTATTACTTCTCCAAACACATGCGCCAGGTGAGTGCTCTCATCCCTGCCTGGGGGGGCTTTCCTGAGCTAGGGGGAGGGGGCTGAGTCGCTGAGGGCTGGGCCCTGCACTGGTCCCAAGAGGGATGTTCTGGTGCAGTCAGTCCAGTGTCAGGTGATTCGGGAGCCTGTGGGTGGTCTGCGGGCCAATAATCCCCTTGGTTCCTGCTTTCCAGGTGCACAAGGACAGCCAGACCAGGGGGAGCAGCGAGGCCCGGCAGGAAGCCTTCCTGCTGCTTCTGCCTCTGGTGGTGTCTCTGATGAACCTGGTGATGCCCTACCTGTATAACCTGCTGGCAGCCTGGGAGAAGCAGGAGTCTCCGGCGCTGGAGGTGTACGTGGCCATCTGCAGGTAGGGCGGCGGCGGGGGGGGGCGCACTCCCCTCCCTCCCTCCCTCTGGGTTTTTCTTTTGCTCTTGGTTGCTGTGCTACAGCTAGAAATCCAGCACGTCTCAGTGAGCCATGGGCCTTCCATCTTCCCCCTTCCCCTTAGCCCCAGGGGGGCGCAGGGTGTCCCGGGGCGGGCCCAGGACTGCCCTAGAGGGACAGTGGAGATGCATGGAGCTGGTGCCTTCCACCGCCAGGCACTCTGCACTGGGCTCTCGGAGCAGACGAGCCCCCGTACCTCTGCTCGCTGGAGCTCTCTCTCCATCCCGCCCTGCTGCTCTCACTGGCATGGGACCGCGCGCGCTCGCTCACTCTCTGATGCCTCTCTCCCTCTCCCCCAAGGAATTTGATTCTGAAGATGGTCGTCCTGGGCCTGCTGTGTTACCACTGGCTGAGTCGGAAGATGGAGGACAATGTCCCTCTGATTGAGGTCTGTCTGCTTGTTGGGAGCTGGGCCTGGCAGCTCTGGGCCTCTGGCCCACAGCAGCATGGCCTGGGCAGAAACCAGGGTGAAATGGGTTTTGTGCTGAGGAAGCAAGAGCTCCTCGGAGCTACTGAAAGGCCCAACAGCCCCCTAACACTCCCCCAGAGCTTGCATCCCACACCGCCTCCTGCACCCCAATCCCCTGCCCCGAGCTCAGCCCAGAGCCCCCTCCCACACTGCAAACCCCTCGGCCCGAACCCCAACCCCCAGCCCCAGCCTGGTGAAAGTGAATGAGGGTGGGGGGCAGATGGAGGAAGCAGGGCGGGGCCTTGGGAAAGGGGCAGGGTAGATCCTGGGTTGCTCTTAAATTAAAAAAGTGATCTTGGGTGTAAATCAGTTGGACACCCCTGGTCTGGATCATACTCAGTCCTGCCCTGAGCGCAGGGGACTGGACTAGAGCCCTCTCGAGGTCCTTCCAGTCCTGCGAGTCTATGATCGCCTCGGCCCTTGCAATGGGAGGGGGCACAATGCAGCTCAGCGAAGACCCCGAGTTCCTCTCTGGAAGAGGCAGAGTGTCGTGGTCTGAATGCTCAGTGACTAGGTTTGTGGTCCTCCCCAGTTGCCATGGGCAGAGTTCCTTAGCAGGCAGGGCACCACGACTGACTGCCCCCCTGTTGAGGGAGCCCCAGGTTGAGCAGATCCCAGGCAGGTTTTGCAGCCCTTGCTTGGGGGCCACAGGAGAGCCGATGGCAGGAGGGAGCCATCTCTCCCCCGTTCCCTGATGCATCTGTGCCTGTGTTTTCCCAGTGCTGGGAGACGTTTGTGGGGCAGGAGCTGTACCGCTTTGTGGTGATGGATTTCCTGTTCACGCTCCTGGACACTCTCCTTGGGGAGCTGCTCTGGAGGTAACGGTCGTGCGGTGCCCATCCCTGGGGCTGGAGTCTCCCCGGCTCCGCCGTGCAGAGGCAGCTCTGGCTTGCTGAGCCACGGGCACATCTTGGTAGGGTCTCTGGTAGGGTGGAAGTTCAGGGGCTGAGCGTCCTGCAGCCGCAGCCCCTGGGAGTCTCTCTCTGTCTTCCAGGCTCGTCTTGGAGAGGAAGCTGATGAGGAAACAGAGGCCTGAGTTTGACATTGCCCGGAACGTGCTGGAGCTGATCTATGGGCAGACTCTGACCTGGTGAGGAACCTCCCACCCCCCAGCACCCCATGTAGCTAGAGCCTCTTCCCAGAGCCATGCTGTGCAGGTCACATTGTCAGGCAGGTCAGTTTGGGCCCGTGGGCTGGGCCGTGTGGGTGCGGCCTGGGGGTCACGTCAGGCAGACCGGATCAGGCTGGGGCTTTGTGGGCTTCCACCGCCATTGGATGACAGCGCCTCTCCTGCCCCACTGAGCTCCCGGAGCGTCCCCTGCAGCTGCCCATGTTCTGGCTCCATTGTCCACTTTGGAGGAGAACACGGCAGTGTCCCTGCTGCCCCACGGCTGGGGCCGCTGACTCCTGAGGGGCTGGGGAGAGCGGGGCTCTCCCAAGTTGACTTGTCTTTCCTGCTTCCTCGCAGGCTGGGGGTTCTCTTTTGCCCCCTCCTCCCCGCTGTCCAGATCCTCAAGCTGGTGCTCCTCTTCCACATCAAGAAGGTGAGAGTCGTCTGTGCCCGCTGGCCTTTGGCTCCCAGAGGCTGTTGGGCCTCAGCAGGTGCTGCAGTCCCGCTGTCCAGAGCCGGGAGATCTGGACTGGGGGAAGGTCTCTGTTCAGCTCTGTCTAGGAAGGGGGGAGCTCGCTGGGAAGGGAAGGGAGGGGTCAGATGGACGTTCCTCACCTGCACCAGTTCTATTAGCAGCAGTGGCCTGGAAATCCCCGGGCCCAGAGCAGCTGTCCTGTGTGCTGGCCTAGGGGGGTTGTTACACTCCGGTCAGTCAGTAGCTGGTGTTGTGAAGGCCAAGACTATAACAAGAGAACTGGACAAGTTCCTGGAGGACGGGTCCATCAGTGGCTATTAGCCAGGCTGGGCAGGGATGGTGTCCCTGGCCGCTGTTTGCCAGAAGCTGGGACTGGGCAACAGGGGATGGGTCACTTGATGATTCCCTGTTCTGTTCAATCCCTCTGGGGCGCCTGGTACTGGCCACTGTCAGTAGACAGGACACGGGGCTACATGGACCTGTGGTCTGACCCAGTCTGGCCGTTCGTATGTTCTTATCTCCAGACCAGCCTGATGAAGAACTGCCAGTCTCCCAGCAAGCCGTGGCGGGCATCTCACATGAGCACAGTCTTCATCACCCTCCTGTGCTTCCCCTCGTTCCTGGGCGCCGCCATCTTCCTCTCCTACACCATCTGGGCGTGAGTTTGGGTCAGGAGAACCCCCCATGCTACAGAGAGAATGGAGCCAACCAGCCGTGGGATCTGGCGGCTCTTCCCTCGCCCTCCCGCTCCAGCCTCCCAGTGCTCTGGTCCCAGTCAGCCTGTGTCCCGTCCGCTCTCCGGGGCCGGGCCTGTCTCGGAGCCTGCATGTCACCTTGCCTGGCTCAGCACTGTCCGAGAAAAGGCAGCCAGGGGATAGTTCTGCCGACAGGATTCGCCTGCCTCCAGCTCAGCCCTGCGGTTTCTAAACCCGTGTGGGGGCGGGGGCGGGGAGGCCTGGGGTCAAATCCTTTTCCTGGTGCCCGGCTGCAGTTGGAGCCCATTCCAAGGGCATGGGAATCGGGTCCGTGTTAGTTCTTGAGATAGCACCTAGAATCCACCCAGAAGGCACAAAGCCCAGGTCAGGCAGTGGTTCTGGGAGCAAGTGAATTGCAGCTGGAAGCAGCCGTTTGACTGTCGTCTGCTCTCTGTCGGCCCAGAGAGAAACCGTCCACAACGTGCGGCCCGTTCCGGATGCAGGAAACCATCTACAAGTCAGGGAAGACTTGGGTTCAAGAGCTGGAGAAATCCAGCCTAAACATCACCTGGTTCACCTGGATCCCCCAACACCTGGTGGAAAACACCTTCTTCCTGTTCTTTGTGTCCGGCGTCCTGCTGTGAGTATTACTGAATTTGGAAGCCAAGCCTGAGAACTACAGGCAAATGCAGCAGGCTGGACTCCTGGTCGCTGAGAATAGCCGGGGGCTCAGTCCTTTGAGCCCCTGGTAAGCCGGGACAGTGTCACCCAGGAGCAGTCCTGCCTCGGCCTAGAGAGCAGCACTGGGGCTGCACTGGATTTGGCACGGCCCTTGGCACCTAGCTGTCATTTTTCACTCCCCCACGGGCGGAAGCCTGCATGAAGGTGTTGATGCTGCTGCTCTGGCAGCGAATGGAGCGGCTCCCCGAACCAGGTGGTGGAGCTGCCTCTTCTGCATTAGAGGGGTCTTTGATCCAAGTCTCGGGGGGGCCAGGCGTGTCTCCCCACTGAAGGCCTCTGGCTGCTGCGTTCTGCCCAGTTGTCCCCACCCCCGAAGGGCAGGTGATCTAGCCAGTGCGTCTGGCATGCGTGGGCCCCTCAGGTGGGGCGTCAGGCCCTGAGTCCTGCCATACGTGCCCTTCCATTGCAGAGCCGTGATCTACCTCCACATCCAGGTTGTGAAGGGCCACCGGAGGATCATCCGCCTGCTGAAGGAGCAGATTGCCAATGTGAGTCCATGGGCCTCTGCAGGCTGCTTGCTTCTGACGGCCTGTGCGAGACTTGGGGACCTAGGGACCAGAACAGCTGCCCTCGGCTGGCCTCTGTGCCAGTATCTTGACGAGGGCCCTACGGGCACAGAGAAGTGCCTTTCACATGCAAAGGCTTAAGCCGAAGGTGTGAGGAGAGAGGATGCTGGGAAGGCCAAGACTAGAACAGGGTCCAAAAAAGAACTAGATAAGTTCCTGGAGGACAGGTCCATCAATGGCTGTTAGCCAGGACGGGCAGAGAGGGTGTTCCTGGCCTCTGTTTGCCAGAAGCTGGGAACAGGTGATGGATCATTCAATGATTCCCTGTTCTGCTCATTCCCTCTGGGGCCCCTGGCATTGGCCACAGTTGGCAGACAGGACACTGGGCTGGATGGATCCTTGCTCTGTCCCAGTGTGGCCGTTCTTATGAGGAGAGAGGATTTGTGGTACTTATTGGTAATCTGCTGAGGAGCCATAAGGAAAACTGGGGTCATAGATTTCACCGTGGCTCTGCATTGGTTCCTTGTACCCCAGGCTTATACCTCAGGGAGGCGCTGAGAGGTGCAAGATGGAGTCTAGTGGACAGAGCACTGGTCTGGGATCCAGGAACTCCAGAGTTCTAATGGGTGCCCCAAGTTAGACCCCAATACACACATGTAGGCCCCCAACAGAGTGGCCTAGTGTTCAGGAGCACTGAGCCCCTGCAGCTGAGTGTTCGTTTCTCTACCTCTCCTATTCCAGCGGTGTGTTTTGCCGGGGGCCATGGCCTGGTTCTGCCCCCTTTGCTCACTGTGGTGTCTCTTCTGTTCTAGGAAGGGGAAGATAAGTTATTTCTCATTCAGAGGCTTCAGAACATTTATGGGAAGCAAGAGACCCGTCCTTGAGCACCAGGTGAGGCTCAGAGCGCAGCAGGGGGTGGGCAGGGGAAGGGGTTGGACGGAAGCTCCCAGAAGTTGATGCTCCAAGGAGATGCTGGGGGGATTTATCCAAGGCCTCGTTCTGTACATGAACGAAGCCAGAGCCCAGCATGTCCTTTCCGCTGCCCCCGCCAGCTGCGTTCAGTACAGCTGTGGGCTGCGCAGGTACCAGCGAGAGCTGCAAAGCAAAGGGGGCGGGGGGGACGGAAACCATGGGGAATCGCCTGAGCTAGTCAGCAGTTCCTGAGCGTCTCCTCGATATGCCCCACTGCAGGGGAGCACAATTTCTACCTCAGCTGCTGTGCCACACCAGGGAATTAGATGGGCATCGCACGCCAGCCTCCGCTTTCTATGGCAGAGGCAAATCGGTACAATGTTCCCAGCTGACTCTGTCCCAAGGCAGACCAGGCTCCAAGCCACTCCCAGACCTCACACACACCACAGGGAATGGCCGCTCATGCCTCTTTCACTGGGAAACCATTTCCCGGGGCCATTCAATCCCAGTCCAGGGTGAGGCCACCAGAGGACACAGGTTGTCCCATCCTATCCTGGGGCAAGGGAGGTCTGCAGGAACCAGAGTTTGCAAAGGCTGGTTTGGGAGCGAGGGACCATTTCCCTGTGTGTCTGGGCTGCACCCCCGGGAGCTGAGGGCCCTTGTCCGAGGAGCACAGAGATTTGATGATGATCATGACTGGAGCGCTCCCTTTGTGCTGTAGTTCTTGGAAGGAGCTGAATGTGTGACCAGAACTTTCTCTCTGGCCGCAGCCTCTCGTTGGCGAGACTGGAGTCGGGGATGGATCCTGGCCCCTTCTGAACAGCTAGGGAAGATTTGCCGGGCTTTACAGGGCTGCACAGAGAGATGCAGACGTATCACCGAGAAAACCAGTCTCCTGTTGGGGCTGGCACCCGGGCCCTGCCCAACAGCTGCACTGGCGTGTTATCCTTGGGCAAAAACCTCTGCTCCTATCGTGGACCGGTGCGGGTAACTCTCTCTCTCCAAGAAAGGGTGCCGAGACCTGGCCTTCCATTGGGGTACAGGGTCCAGAGGCCGGGCGGGCTGTCAGGCATTGCGGGAGCAGAGCACACCTGGTGCCAACGGGTTCCAAGAGCGAGGGCCCAAACCAGCCTCTCATCTGACAGGATGATTTTAATGCTGCTGTGCCTTCAGCTGGTGTCTGCGGAGCCACTGAACCCCACCCTGGCAGTCCCAGCGGCTGGGTGATTTTGAGGAAGCCCCTCTCCTGGGGATGTTAGCTCTGTTACTATTAAAACCACGCTCCCTCTTCCTAACTCCTTTGGGGTTAGGAGTGTGAACGGCCCAGCCATTTACTGTGTTGTTTTCAAGTTCTTCATTAACTGGCCCAGCTGATTGCTGGAGAGTGGGTGCTCATGAGGCAGCTCATTCTAACATACATTGATACGCAGCCATGGGGAAGGAGGCACTGAAACAGCCTTAACATGGAGTCATAGATAGTCCCCTTAGGCACTCCAATCTATCTTGTCACCTAGGCAAGCTTGCCTTAGTGATAGATGGCCCCTTACACCAAAAATCACTGTCATCTGGTTACTCCCAGTCCCAAAAAATCAGTCACTTATCCTAGATCAATTGCACTATAGATCTTACACCAAAGACAACACTTATACCCAATCTTGTAATAAACTATCTACAGATTTACTAGCTAGAAGAAAATAGTTATTTACCCAGTTAAAGCAGGAAAAGCGAGTTAGTCTTAAGTTTCAAAAAGTAATAAAAGCTTCTATAATCAGTAAGTTCTGTATATTCTTTAAAGCTAACCTAGGCCAAGCACTGGGGATCATTTGCTTATGCTTACTAATCCTTGCCCCTCAAAGTCCAAGCAACATAAAGTTACAATGTCTCCTCGTTAGGGCTTTTTATCTCTTCCCTGCTCCTGCTTGGAGTTACAAGTTCAGCCGTTGGGAAATTGTGTGTGGTGTGGTGGCACCATTGTGTGTGGTGGGGGGAGCAATCAACAAAGTCTTTTCTCCTCTGCTGTCCCACAATGGTTCATCTGGTGCTGATGCATCTTCTTTCCTTGGGAAGGAGAGAACACCTCTTGGGGCAATTGGTATTTCATGTTTGTTAATGCTCCTCTCTGCCTGGTGAGTTCCAGATACGGAGCAAACCCTTCACTATTCACTTATAACATGAGAGAAGTGAGATTAATGCAGGCAGCAAGTTACAAGCAGTCAATGAAGTCTGAATACTGAGTTGGGAATGTGCAAATACCTGCATTAACAACCCTAACAGGGAGCCAGCCTGGTTTCAGCTCTGCATTGTCAGTATTCACTTGGGACCCAGGGGCCTTGGCATAGCTGGCATCTGGCCTGCCAGCGGGAGAGGAACCAAGTCACCCTGGCTGTAGGCTTCTTCAAGTACCTTTTACATGCACCATTTCCCCAGGGAGGGCGCCAGGACTCCGTTGCCTCTGATTTCAAATGTGTTCAAAGCAGAGGAAGGACAAGGGTCAGCTTGTGTCTGAGGCTTGGGAGGAGGCATTCTGGGAACTCCTCACTTCTCCAGGCAGCTTACACCTGGCTGCCCAACAGCCTCCTCCCCCAGCACATTGCCTGGTGGCCTCCATAGGGCCCACACAGATGTCAAGCTTCACTCATGGGAAGAGTGCCAGGATGTTACACAAGGAGGGGTTGAGTCAGGGCCATGCGCAGGCAGCGGGGAGGAGTTTGACCCCACCCGTGGGAACTTCCTGGCTTTGTCGGTCGCTGTTTACTGTACTCGCTCCCTCCCCCATCCTTTTGAAATGACAGAGACATGTGAGTAACCCGTGTGACTTGGCTCCAGCCCAACTCTTTCCCCACAGCCAAGTGCTGTTTTGTCTTCTCGGAGGTTGTCAGGTCAGTGTGTAAGCCATGGGGTCTTGTGCACAGGATATGGGCTTTCATGCAAGGGGAGATTAATGAGACTCGGACTTTTCATCTTGGAAAAAAGATGACTAAGGGGAGATATGATTGAGATCTAACACATCAGGACAGATGTGGACACAGTAAAAATGGAAGCATTATTTACTCCTCATAACACAAGTACTAGGGGTCACCAGCTGTAATTAATAGGCAGCAGGTTTAAAACAAACCCAAGGAAGCATTTCACAATGCAGACAGGATACTGGGCTAGATGGGCCATTGGTCTGACCCAGTATGGCCACTCTTATGGTCTTAGGTTTCTGTTTTGTAGCTAGTCTGTGTCCCAAGACAGCACGTTCGTCGTTCCCTCGTGCCCTAATGACTTCGTCTTTAAACAGTTTCTGTGAGGGACTTTGTCACAGACTTCTGGAGAGTACCCATCGTTGTAGTGCCCAGCTGCTGTTTAAATGCTCTGGGCCTGACACAGGCGCAACAGTCTAGTTTTCAAGAGGTGCTAGTTTGTCTTGCTGAAGGATGATGTCGTCCCTTGGGGAGTGGAACATGGAGCAAAGAGAACTTGGAGGCAGAGTCCTAGGGACTAATAAGGTATGTTCCCAGGTGACCGAAGTGAAAGGTTTCACTACCCCCCAGGAGCTAACGAGCTTTCTGCAGAGCTTTAATGCACAACTGTGGAATCAATCATCAGAGGGACCTCATGAGCTGAATGCCACTGAGTTCACCTTTAAAGCCTCAGTTATCGCTGCTTCTACCGTGATCCCCAGGGTGGCGCTGACCACCACCCTTCTATGGCACTTTCCTCTCCTGTAAGGGGCTACATGAAAGACGTATCAGGATTGAGTTGTCCTCTGTAGAAACATGGCACAAGGCCGTGGCCTATGCAGTGTATCATGGGGTCAGTGGTCTGGCCATCACCGTCCCCGAGGGGTTGTGGAGCCAGGCCTTTCAGTTTAACGTTAAAGAACCGAAGTATCTGGAGAAGTCATCCAGTGAGAAGTGTCAGCAAATGTTTAGGAATGTGAACCTTCCGCCCCCTCCTGAAGCCCCCACAAACAGGGACAGGTGGCAATATGGGAACTGCACTGAGGTGGAGTCCTTGAGCAATCTCCTGCTGGGGACCAGAGTGGCGGAGGAGGGGGTTCGGTCAACAAGGACACCCCCTCTGCCAAACAGCCATAGAGAGGAACTTCACAGGTAAACACGAGGCAGAAACTAAAGCAAGTCTTATTCAGAGACTTCCGTCAAGACATTACAGTTTTTCAAGCTCCAGTGACTGAGTGGCAGTGATGGGGGGGTGGGGGTCAGGCTGGCATTCTGTGCAGCTCAGGCACCCTCCTGACTGGGGCTGTTTCAGGGGCCACAGGCTGCTCTGGTGCTACTCCCCCTCCAACACAGCCCACAGCTGCAGAGACTGCCCAGAGCGCATATGCTATGGAGATACCCCCAAGCCCTGCCCCTCCCTTATACTTAAGCTTGCAACTGGTGTAAAGGGTCTGTGTGCTGTAGGGAGCATGCCCCACCCCCAGAGCCTAACTGGATAAGGGGGTGGGGGGCAGGGCACAGCTCACGTGTCTCCGAAGCTGTTTGACTGGTAATTCAGCCCACGCCACCTCCAGCCCTGCTAGGAGAAAAGAGAAACAAAGGGGACCTGCCAAGGCTTTAATGCAGGCCCTGGATCTCGGCTCTCCACTGAGACCCTGGTTACTAGCCTATGGCAGAGGTCTCCAAACTTTTGACCACGCACCCCATAGTAAAAACATTTTTTGAGCAGGCACCCCCATGGGGAAGCCCCACCCCCATCATCTACTCCCTCCCACTTCCCCCCCTCCAACTACCCCCATCAAAACCCCCACTCCTTGTCCCTTAACTGCCCCCCTGGAACCGGTCTCAGCTGCGGCGCCCGGGGCCCGGGTCTCAGCCGCAGGGCTTGGGCTGCAGCTGCGGCGTGCAGGGTCTGGGGCCGCCACAGCTCTTACAGAGGAGTGCCGGGGCAGCCCGGCTCCTCCTGCCTTATTGGAAACCTCTCGGGAGGAGACAGGAAGAGCCAGGCTGCCCGGGCAGCTCCTCTGCAAGCGCTGCGGTGGCCCCCCCCCCCCAGTTCCTCCTACCACTGGGGCCGCCACAGCTCTTACAGAGAAGCCGCCTGGCTCCTCCGGCTGCAGGGGCCGCGCACCCCCAGGAGTGGTCTTGTGCACACCCCAGTGTGAAGACCACTGGCCTATGACACCAACACTGGAGGCTGACCTGTCAGTGTTTGTGGGCGGCTCCATTCAGGACTAGTCCCTTCCTGCTCTGACGTGGTCAGCTGCACTCTCTGAGACACTGTGGCTAACAGAGCCATGGGGGAGACCTTTAGAGTTCAGAGACGGTCAGTGACAGACATCCAACGGTGAATTCCCCGTTACCGGAAACCGTCATGAGCCTGGAGTGAGACACCTCTCTTTGCACAAACGGTCCAAGCCCCACCCCCCTGGACAAGGATCTCCCAGTACAGTACACCCTCACTAGAACACCCCTCGCAATAGCAAACCTGGTCCCTGGATCCCATCTCCAGCCCTGCCAGGGGGGCAGAGAGCTCCACCTGCCCTGGGGTCACAGCCAGGCAGATTGTTCCTCCAGCCCCAGCTGTGGTTCCGGGACCAGAGGAGCTCTCAGCTCTGCTAAGGGGCTTGAGGCGTCAGCCCCTCCCAGCAGGGCTCCTTCCCTATAACAACCGGCTAGCTATAATGATCAAATGGCTTGGATTCCCAGGGGTCTTATAACTAGGGCAGACTGTCTGTTCCCACGTGGGAACAGACTCTTCCGCCTCACTTTACTGATGATGCTTCCCCTTCTGACACAGAAGGAGAGCTCGTGTGCCTGGCACTTCAGGGCTACAGTCTGCTGTACTGGAAATGCAGGTGGTGGGCATGAAGGTGGCTTTACATCAGACTATGAACTCTTCTGCTGAGGGCCCTGTTCTTCCTAGTGTTGGTACAGCACCCAGCACAAGGGGCCCTTAGGTCCTAATGCAACACAAACAGTACAAGTTTGGTTTACCGGATATGGGTTTGGAGTCCTGTGCAGATTGATTTTATTTACACACAGCAAAAATGCTCACCTGGTTTTACCTAACCTACTTGAAGTTTTGGGGCAGGGACCTGTGCATCTGGGAAGCAAAGGGCAGGGGAGTCATGGGGCAAATGTACCCTAGTAAACACAAGGCTGTGGTCTCTGCACATCCCAGCATCCCCCCTATCCCCTCCGGCAGTACGTTCCTCCCACTGACCATCTGGAACGAACAGGAGAAAGTTCCTGAGTTCGGAGTTTACTTTGCAATTCAAGATATCAAAAGACAGGCAGCTCCATTGCTATCACCAACCTGCTGGGGGCACATTCCATCTTGCTTCTGGCCCCCTTGCTCTCATTCCCCGACGGACCGCTGCTCAGCTACCTCTACTGCTCCTGGATCCTAGTCCTGGTGACAGAGTAGGTGTGAGCTGCCTGGAGTCAGAGTCAGAGTCAGCCCCCGTCACCTGGCAGGAAACATCAAAGCTGGACACAGCAAATTCAGCTGGGATCCTTGAGGGTGGAGCGAAGCCATTGCAGGACATCGGGCAGCCCCGTGCCATCACGGGCGCTGATCTCCACCACAGTGATGGGCTGGGTAGCACAGGAAATGATATCTTGAATCCGGAACAGCGATTTCATCTCCACCAGGGACATGTAGCAGGGCAGGTCACTGGAGCCCCATTTGGGGATTGGAAGAAAGGGAGAGAGAGAGAGAGATTGTGCTAAACCATCAGTGATCCAGCTTAGAGGAACTGGAATTTGCCATTCCTGTTGAGCCATCCCAGCAAGGGGCTGTACACAGTGACTGGCCTTTTAGCCAGAATTAGGGCCAATTTACCCACAGCTAAGGCTGGTCAGCCAGCCTTGAGGTTAACGAATGGATTGCCCATGTGGTTGATTAGTCCTAATTAGAGTGCACCTGACTGTAATAAAAACCAGAACTCGGTAAAGAAAGGAATCAGCAAGGTGATGGGGAGAGTGGGGGCTCTCTTGGACAGAGGATACCCCAGGCAAGAAACAAGGGGAGAATTCCCAATACAATCATGGAAAATGGATGAGAGCAGACTCCCAGCTACGGGGAGTAGAACCGGGTGAGATCTTTATGCTATGTTAGCCAAGGGACTGGTGAGAGTACTGCCCAGCTCTGGGGGGTCTGAGAAGGCCTGGAGATGGTATTTTATGTTAAGGGCAGAAGGACTGGTAAGAACAGTACCCCAGATCTGGGGGGAGGGGTGTTGTGAACAAGGAAGATACAGAGACTATGTAAGAGGAATCCCCTACACTGGAGCTAGGTGTGGGACCCAGAACCTCAGTGGAAGGTCTTTCCTTGTTCGGGATTTGTTCTGTTAATTAAAGGGATATTTTTCAATGCAAGAATGTTTGGACTTAGTTATAAAGGCAGGTTGGGGAAACTGAAGCAGCACATCTAGGGGTGCAGCTGGTCACTATGGGATGACAGAGGCCCGCAGTGGAGCCAGACGAAATGGATAGTCTGAAACGGGTAGAGTATCCCCCCGCCTACCTGCCTCTCAGGGACTTATTTGGCTGCAGATGATGATACAGGCAAAAAAAGACAGCCCCAGAAGTCCCAGATTTCCTCCCTCTGACCTCCCATGGAGGCTGATGACTTTCAGCCTGGAGGAATCCTTGCCTTACATCTTATTGAACAGGATCAGGACGGATGCCACGGCAAGTTGCTCGGCGCAGAGGAGTGACAGGAGCTGGACGCAGGATGAAGAGATCTGGGTGGGGTTAGCTGCATCAATCATGAACTGGGAAGAAGCAGAGAGAAAGATCCAGATGGGGAATTAGTTAAAAAGTAAGGCAGTCATTTGGGAAATGCGGGTTATCCCACAGACCAGCTCCAGAACAGGGAGTGGGAGGAGATTACTCCAGGGCTTTTCACTTCATTTCCCTCATGTTTTAGAGTTCTGGGTCTGGGGGCCCTTCCCTGGATTTGGAGCCTCACTCCCCAGGCCACTTGATGGCGATGTGGCCCCCAGCCATGCTATAAACACTCTGGGCCCCAGTTGCTCAGAAGTAGCACTGCTTGAGATGATGGTGTCACCTTACTGTAAAATGCGGGAGTGAGATTAGAATCAAGACCACAAGGTGATCCAGAAGATCTCACAAGCGCTGGGTGATAAGTTGCAGGGAGAAGCTGAGACACGAAAAGTGGAAGGCCAGTGAAGAGTCTGGCCCTGAGGTAAGGCGTTCCCTCACTCCATGGCCTTTTCCACTCATTCGAGGGCTTTGGGCAGGGAGAGGAAGACCTGTGCTACTGTGGAAGGATTTGATTTTTCAATAAGTGTCGATAAATGTCAATTTCACTGTACACACAAATGTGTGAAAAATTATTTCCATTGATAAGCTGAATTCACAGATAGGCAAAGTAAAAAAAAATGTTGCTTGAGAATGTGAGAGACTTGTCTGCCCCCCCCCCCTCCCATTTTCTGAAATTGTGAAAATAAAATTTAAATGAATAAACATTTGAAAAAATGCTTAAAAATAAACAGCGATATTATCTGCTGAAATGATCACAAAAATCAATTTCTGTCAGGCCTAATTATGTCTATACACCAGTGGTTTCCCCATAAGGGAGTATTACAATGCTTTACACAGTGACAAGAGGCAGCGTAGTCTGAGCATGGCTAGGACTCCTGGGTTCTATTTCATTCTGCCATTGACTTGCTGTATGGTCTTGGGAAAATCACTTCTTCCCTCTCTGTGCCTCTGCCTGCCCAGCTGTACAATGGGCTGTATCTCCCCCTCCCAAAGGGAACTGTTACCATTCGTCATACAAGGCAGTTCCACAGTAGACTGAGCCAATGGAAGGTTGGGTCAGACGTTGGTGACAGGCCAGGAAAAGGTCACAGTCTGAATCCAGACTCAAAGGATGTACACTCACCAGGACAGAGCTGCAGTCTCCATAGTAACTAGACCAGATGGGGCCCATGCAGCCCCCCAGCTCCCGAATTGTGATCTTCTTCTGGATCAGAAGGTCAGTTAGATTTGTGCCCACCTGCAAGGTTAGAAAACAACACCAGAGTCAGTCTCTGTAGGAACATTTGTGTTCCTCACAACGGAGTACATTACTGAGCTGCTAGTAAAAAAAGTGACCCTTTGGTCACTACACTGCGAAAGAGCACCACTGTGTGGGGGTAGCTGTGCTGTAAATTACACTGTTCTATTAATAAGGGAGAACCCTCAAAAGCAAGAGGATTGGATTACTAATGCTGCAATAAATCAAAGAACAGGAACAATTATGGGAAGAAACTTCCCAGCAGCAGATCAGTCAGCAGTCACCTGCAGGGACCCCACCCACTATTGTGGGTTTGGTGTCACCTAGGCATGGTTTAAGATTAGTGTTAGTCTGTATCCGTAAATAAAATGAGGAAGACTTTGTAGCACCTTAGAGACTAACCAGTTTATTTCAGCATAAGCTTTCGCTATGCATCCGACGAAGTGGGCTATAGCCCACGAAAGCTTATTCTGAAATAAACTGGTTAGTCTCTAAGGTGCTACAAAGTCTTCCTTTATTTACCTAGAGCTGGGATTCCCTGGGATTGACTAAAAGTGGAGCAACACTGGCTGAACTAGTATCAGAAGTTTCTGCTGATGTCTTCTGACGCATGCAGCTTCCTCAGGGGAAAAAGCCTTTTGTTCTGCGTAGCCAGGCTGAGTCTCCCTGGGTCTGTTAACACCTTACTAACACAAATGCAACAGAATCCTGGCCCCACCGCCTCCCAGACCAACCCACCCACACACCCAGAGAGCAGCAGCCTGGCCCCTCATAAGGTTGATCTACAACTAGGTGACAGATGCCGGACAGACGAAGTCCTGGTCTCCAGTGAGCACTCAGCCCTGGCTGCATCGGGCCAGCAAAGGGCACTGAACACGCTGACCCTCGGAAATGCAGAGGGGCCCAGTGAGCCAGAGCGCCGGCCAGGCCGTACCGTGGGCAGGGTTGGGGGAGGCTCCCCAAGCTCTCGGGACCCATCCTTGGAGCACAGCTGTGCAGGAAGCTGTCAAGGAGCATGGGGGGGAGGAACAATATCCCCAGACACCGCTTCACCAGGCGCCCCCCCCCCTCCCCGGGAACACGCCGCCTCCCCACCACCCGCAGGGATCCCCCCTCTCCGGCCCCCCGCAGCGCCCCAGACCCCTGCGGCGAGGCAGGGTCTCCCGGCGGCGCCAGGATATTCTGCAGCCGCTTCACCAGCAGGGTCTTGCCCACGCCCGAGGCGCCGAGCAGCAGGTACATGGGGCAACGGGGCCTAGGCCCTCAGCGCCAGCCCATTGCCATGGAGATGCGCTGCCCGCTCCCATTGGCGGATGCAGGGGCGGAGCGAAGCGCTCACTGGTTGGCTGTCCTGTCTCTCTGATCTCCCGGCATCCAACCACGACCCGTCCGGAGGAAGTCCCGCCCCTAGCGGAAGGCGGAAGCGGAAGTGGGGCCTGTGGCGATCCGAGGCCGAGCGGAGCCGGGACGGCGGGTGTCGGGGGCACCATGGGCAGAGGCGGCGGCACCTTCGAGCGGCTGCTAGGTACTGGGGCGCCGGGCACGTGACCTGTGACCCACAACCCCGGGGGGCCGGGCTCGGGGTCTGAGGCCCAGGGCCGGCGAGTCCGGTTGAGCCCGGGGGCCGCTGGCCAGGGGCCGGGCCTGGGTCGCTCAGAGCCACGATGCCCGGGCGGGGCGCAGCCCGAGTCCACCCGGCCCGGACGGGTGCCCCGGTCCCTGCCGGGCACCTGGGCTGCAGCCTGCGCCATTGAAGCCGGGCTATTGTGACGCACCCGCAGCTGGGGACCCCCCCGTCTCGGCGGCCTGGGCCTGGCCTCTCCCTGCGAGAGGGACCCTGCCCCGAGCGCACAGCGCAGAACAAGCTCTCGAGCCGGCCCAGGCCGGGGTTAACTCTGTACCAGCTTCTCCCCTCACCCCAGCTCTCGGCAGAGGCCTCTGCACAGGGAGTCGCTTTTCCACGTGAAGCCCCGTGACGGGGTTTCAATGATCAGCATCAATTATTTCAGTGCTCCTCATAACAGATCTCTCCAGCCATGCATCAGGGTGGGCAGCACTTGTGTATCTCACCAGTTTGCCCCACAACCGAGCCTCACACCTGACTCCTACGCCACCTGTGAGCAGGTATAGGGTTATTCCAATGCAGTGCTGGGAGGTGGCTCCTGAGGCTCATGGCAAAATGGGACCTCTGGCTTCTGCCCCCTTTGTTCTCCCTTTTAGTCCATGTACTTTTCCCTTACCTTGCAGAACTCACCTTGCTAAAGATCAGGTTCTGCTGCTACATGACCAGGTAGCAGGGTGAGCTGGTAGATTCAGAACTGTGTCAAGGAGCGTGACACATTCAGGAAGCATAAAATATTGTTACCTATCAAAATATGTGCATGTCCTGGGATGAACAGAGTTTTGATATGGTGTCTAAACCATTCCTTTGACAAACCTGAAAATAACAATTATGACTGAAAGATTGAGAGTGTGGGGAGGCCCAAGGTTTGTTAGTGGGTTATGGACATCGGTTTGGATGGCTGCAGTGACAGGGTGGCAAGACTGCCACATAGAAACCTAGATAGGTACAGAAAATATAAATCCTGAGCTATGCTAGAAGTACTTAGGAACCTCTTTCTGCTGCTTCAGAGACCTAGCTGAGGGGGTCATAAGTTGTTCCTAAAAACTTACTACAGACTGAAGTGTAACAAGTTTGGGAATTGAGTCCTTACATTTTCACACTAGCAGGTTAATTTTGGTGAGGGAGCACCATAAAAATCCTGTGCTCACCCATAGTGCATCCATACTGAGTGGATGAGTAAGAACAATCTTTGCTTTGCTGTATGGGTTTTGAAACCTCAAGGGACTTGGGAAGAGCCAAGTAATTCTGATTAGCAGCACAAAAATACCAGGGTTTGTGATGAATCTGTGCAGTTACTGAGTGTCTCAGGGTCTGAATGACTGATGGGGAGTCACTGCTCATCCGAGTTAGATCTCCTTTGTGAATATAACTGAGAGGGTGGAACAGAGGCCGGCCAGTTCCAAACTAGCTAATGGGTATTTCAATTCCTTGCAGATAAAGCTACCAGTCAGCTTCTGCTGGAGACAGACTGGGAATCCATCCTGCAGATCTGTGATATGATTCGTCAGGGAGACACCCAGTAAGTGCCGTATCACTTCCTGAGATGCTCTAAGCACTTATGTCCTTTTCTGCCCTGCTCACTGCATGAAAGCCAAGAACATAGGGCTAGGCACCCTGGGTCAGCCCACTGGCCCATCCAGGCTGTTACTTTATGCGGTACACGTGACAATGCAATTTGACATCTTGAGATAACGTTTCTGACTGGGGAAGCTGCAACTCATGTTCTACCTGGGATCCTGAGAGAAAGTGTGCCTTGAACATCACTGTTCTTCCTCTTTTTCTGCCTGGCCTCTGGAGTTGCCCATGCCATAAATTATGTTCTTTCCCATTACAAGGATGGGGTTAATGGACTGTGAAATGGCAGCTGGACTCTTCCTGCAGGTTCTCATCTGTCTGAAAAATGTGTGCGCTCTTTCTTTTTTCAGAGCGAAATATGCAGTCGGTGCTATCAAGAAGAAAGTCAATGACAAGAACCCCCATGTGGCTCTCTACGCACTAGAGGTAACCTGAAGCCAGCCCAGCAAAATGAAGTCTCTCCAGGCCTCTAGTAACATGTAGCCCAGGTGGACGCTCACTCTCCCACAGAGTTTCCTCTGAGGAATGAAGTCTATGTAAACTGTCCCCCCAGGCTTGCAGCTGACAGCTGTGCAGAGCTTATTCTCCTCTGATGCTGTAGCTTGGAGAGCCTCCTCCCTTGGCCTGTGACCTGTTGACCCCATTTCTTTATTTCCAGCTGCCATACTGAATTAAACCTCTAAAAAAAGACATGAAATGCTCTCATGCTGTTGCTCTACCAAGCAGGTGGTTGCTTTAATTGCAATTGAGACATTGTGGGATCCTAAATGGCAGGGAGGCAAAGGCCACCGTTAAGTATAGGGGGTGTTTCCTGTTAGGGTCACACTTTAATGTAGAGATATATTACCAAAAAGTCAAGACCCCCAGCTCACGATGCTGCAGGGCTTCTGTATGTAGCAGATGTTTCTCTGACTGAAGTTGGCACACAGTGCTCGGATTAGGCGGTGCCCCCTGGCTTGTGTGCAGGTTACAGTGCCCTGCAGCCAGGTGCAGTCCATGCGATGACTCTGCTCTCATGGTCCAGGGCTCTGTAGGGGGCTGTGGGTATTAATCTAATTTAGTTCTTTTTCCTTGCAGGTCATGGAGTCTGTGGTCAAGAATTGTGGCCAAACTGTCCATGATGAGGTGGCCAATAAACAGACTATGGAGGAGCTGAAGGAGCTATTCAAGGTAGAAGCACCTTGCTCACGTGTTTCCCTCTGGACGGGGTTGGGAGAGAGAGGTGGAGGCACTGAAACTGTAAATGCAGCATCTTTCTAGGTCACTGTTAATACAGAGAGACCCTCGGGGAAATGGGGCATCAGGAGGCCACGGGAGAAGCAGAGTGGGGAGCTCTTGTGTAGAAATCCATGTCAGAAGGAACAAGTTGAACTGCTCAAGTGCACTACAGAGTCTGTGTTACTTGGAATTTCTCATGCAGCATCATGAGCAGGTCCAGGAACAGCTGCTGGGGAGGGAGAGCGAAGCTGCAGTCAGGTGGTGGAAGGAATGATGGCCAACAGTGCAGGGGGCTGGTAGGAAGAGGTGCTGGAGGGGAATGTGAGCTCTCTTCCCATAACCCAAGATGAGTTGGAAAGTTTAAAATGGATGAAGAAATCCCTTTACTCTGAGTGCGTAACTGATCTATGGGACAGCTGCTGCAGGGTGTCAATGTCAAGCCAATAGCCGAGCAAGATTCAGACCTAAGTTTAGATGCTGGTATGAATGAGACCAACATGTTCAGTGACACCTGTGGGATGATGCTTACATGGGCTCTTGATGCACATGTTCCAAGGCACAATTGCCTCTCCCAACTGGGGTGGAGGCAGGAAGACGTTCTCCTCCTGCCCCATCTCCAAGGCACACAGTGGGACAGGAGTACACAATTGAGTCCAGTAAAGAGATTTGACTCCTTCCTCTGTAGCACCTACCAGTGGTTGCTATCCGAGGCAGGTGACTGGCCAAGTCTAGCAGCTCTTGTGTGAGCATTGCTAATTCTGTCATCTCAGCTCTTGAAGGAGGGGTCTCTTCTCCCACTATCCTCTTCCTAGGAAGAGGGGGCCCTAGCTCAGCTAGATCTGGCCTGACAGTAACTGCTGCCTTGAGCCTGGCTACTCTTGTTTTAAAATGTGGCAGGGGCTGGTTTTCTGACAGCCCTGGTATCCTAGAGTTCAGTGCAGCTTGAGCGTACTTTCTATGCTGGGGGGAGCGCGTGTGCTTATACGCTTGGGGTTCCCCAGACTTGTGCAAATGGGGCTCTGAGTGAGTCCATTTGAGCTCTGGGGCAGCCTGTCCTCAGGGTGCTTTCCGTCTGGCCAGGCACTTCGTGTATACCCTGGGCTCTGTGGGTTGCTAATGCAAAGCATCTGTTATGTCCCAGTCACTGCCTCTCTAGTGACTGACACCATACTGAACGCAGACTCATGGGCTCCTCAGAAGGGCTTTGGGGGCGGTATTGAGCTTCCCAAATACAGGATTAGATCACCAGTCCCTGATTCTGCTCAGGTTCTTATGTGAACTGTGCTCAGAGCTCCCTAAATGCCCGAGGTACATTCTTGCTCATTACTTTAGGGACTTTCACTCTTCTGAATCCCTGACTGCTGCTGAAGTAACTTGGGTGGCCCCTTGGCTGTGGGGGTTCTATTGTCCCCTCTTTGTGATGCAGGCTCCTCTCAGCTCAGTCTGAGTTCAGAGCTGCAGATGTCTCTACAAACCTGTACCAAGCTCTCCCGCCATTGAAGTGAAGTTTGAGAGAGCTTGCAATCTGCTTTGAGGGAATTTCCAGAGCAGCCAGTCATGTGATTTGGTGATGACATAATCAGCTGATGGCAGGGCCCCTCTTGGAGGCTGGTTCAGACTGAAACAGGCGGTGGGGAGCTGTTTACAGCTTCCTGAACTGCAGCTCCAGGCCGCTGCCTGTTGAAGGTCAGGAATTCCTGCTGTTGCCTGGGGTATGTTTGGAGGGTTCCTGAGGGGGCGGGGTTGTGAAGTGGAGTTAGTGTCTGGGGAATGCTGGGACCCAGAGCTGAGGCAGGTTGCATTTCTCAGCCTTTGTGGCTTATGAGAAGTAATTAGTTGTTCTCATGAATTTCTGTGACTGCACGGTGACAGTTCCTGCTGGTGGGAGTGAACCGAGGACGCTTGGATACCCTGAGGAATTAGCCTGGCCTGCACAGAGTGGGAGCAACTAGGAAAGCCCCTGGGGGGGCAAGTGGGAAGCAATCAAGGTGCTTTGGAGAAGGATTCCATTGTCCTTGCTGAGCCCTGCTGCCCTGGGGAAGACCTCAGTCTGAAGGATTTGGGTCCCATGTTCTTTTCGGGGGGGTGCTAAGTGGGCCACGACATTTGCCTCTAAGATAGCGCTCTTCCATCGGTCAGTGCCATATGTGAGCGGGGCGAGTCCTCCCCAGTCTCCTGCTCTCACTACGAGCAGCACCTCGCTGGCCCCTCACTCCACGATATGCGTGTCTCACCAGGACACAGCGGAGGGTGAGTATCACAAAGAGCCCCCACAACAGCCCGAGCTGGGCTCAGATGCTTTCCCCTCTGTGCAGAGACAAGTGGAAGTGAACGTTCGCAATAAGATCCTGTACCTGATCCAGGCCTGGGCTCACGCCTTCCGCAACGAGCCCAAGTACAAGGTGGTGCAGGACACCTACCAGATCATGAAGGTGGAAGGTAAGGACTCAGTGGGGAGAAGGGGGCAGGTGAGTCTCCCACTGCACTGACAGCCAAGCACAGAGGATGGGCCCTGGGAGAGCAGGGGGCAGGCGGCAGTGCCAGCCAGGTGTGGAGGAGGGGTTGGTACAGATGGGTTTACACACAGTGGCCTCCCCACTATCTGATGGACCTGCTGGGTGACCTGTATCCAGTTCCTGTTGCAGAGCAGCCTCCACCAGGTGGCTGCCTCACTCTGGCCCTTAACCAGCTAGGAATGAAGCTGTTTGGCAGCAAGTCCCTGGAGGCCAGAACTGGAATGTTCTCCTAGGAAACTTGCTATAGATGAACACATCCTCCTGGGAATGGCTCCATCCCTGGGGGAAATCCAGACACACAGCCAAGTGCTAGGGCCTTGGAAGGCAGTGCCTGGGATTTTGGGCCCCAACTGGTCCTGGGGTTGGTCTTGCTTTGAGCATGGGGTTGGACTAGAGACCTCCTGAGGTCCCTTCCCACCCTGATATTCTGGGATTCTGCCTAAGGTGAGTGGCTGGAGGAGTCCCATCCTGGCAGGACATGCCACATTTCTCACCCTGATCTCAGGCTTCCAACCTACATTTTACCAAAGGGACCCAGTTGCCTAGTCCGAGTGTATGTGGCTGGGGTTTTGCTCTTTATTCAGAGTAGACCTGAGCCAGAGCTGGGAGCACAGCGGTCCCCTAGGATCCGATTACTGATGGATGGACACTCGCTCTCCCAGCTCCTTGTGAGGTGGGTTAAATGCTTGCTTGGAACTCCTGCACACATGGCAAAGCCAGGAGCCCTGCCTCCCAGTCCCCAGCTCTGAGCTCTAGGCACCACTGACCCCAGTCTGGCAGGACCAAACTTGACAATGAGACGTTGTTCCACTCTTCCTGCAGGTCATGTGTTCCCAGAATTCAAGGAGAGTGATGCCATGTTTGCTGCAGAAAGGGTGAGCTTCCGTGTGCAGAGCTGTGGGGAGGAGCTCTGGTGCTACGGAGGGGGGCCATCGCTGTCACATCTGTCCCACCTTCAACAGGTGGTCAAATAACCTCAGATCCCAGGATCCCAAAGCGCCTGTGTGTGTCGTACAACCACCGGGATTCCAGACACCTCCCTGGGTGCAGCCAGCCCTGGGGCAGGAAAGGAAGTGCAGAACCCCCTCCCCTGGACCTACCCTGGCAGAGCACTTGGGGGTCAGCAAACCCACAGGAGGGCGGCCTTAGTCCTGTGGCTTGCCAAGGGCCCCTCCAGCAGTGCAGCCTGCCCAGCATGCTCGGGCATCACTGGCTCAGCCCTGGGGCATCCAACCATCGCCAGAGGAGATGCCTCCCCCCTCCGGGGAATGATCTGGTCTGGGCTAGCCACAGGCAGCTCTGGGTGCTAGGCCCTGGTCCTCTCCTTAGGCAGGTTTCTGTGCTCTGTGGCAGGCTCCTGACTGGGTGGATGCTGAAGAGTGTCACCGATGTCGAGTGCAGTTTGGGGTCGTGACCCGCAAGGTGGGTGCTGCTGCTTATTCCTCTTTAGTTCCCTTCCCTGCCTGACACCACTGGGCACTTGGTCTCCTTCGCCTTTGCCCAGCAGCAAGGGCTTGGCTGGGGAAGGGGATCAGCAAGCCACGTGTGCAATGGGCATGGAGGGGCACAGTCTTTGTATTGGGAGGGTGCCCCCTAGCGCCAGCTTCCAAGGCTGACCTCGTCCCCCTCTTTGTTTTCAGCATCACTGCCGGGCCTGTGGGCAGATCTTCTGTGGGAAGTGCTCCTCCAAGTACTCCACCATCCCCAAGTTTGGCATTGAGAAGGAGGTGCGGGTCTGTGAGCCCTGCTACGAGCACCTCAACAAGTCAGTATCTCTGGGGGTTCTGCACACCGCAGGGGGGCTGGCCTGGAGCAAGGAAGGGTCACCTCAGCCCCGTGTTCTGGAGCCTCTCAGGCTGGGCAGCCTGGCAGGGGACAGGAGGAAGTCAGGAGATGGCAGTCAGGGATGGGAGTGTAGAGCTGACGCCAAGGACTGGCTCTGCTGCCTCCATTGCCCCCATCCCCTGACTGCTAGCTGGGAGCTGTGCTCCTCGTCGGGCACGGGGGCAGGGGCGGGGGTCCTCGCTGGAGGCGGGGCTGTGCTGTGCCCCGCCCCGGGATAGGGGCTGGGGTGGAGGAGGGCCATGGCCCTGGCTGGGGCTGGTCAGCATGGGGCCAGGCAGGGCTCAGGAATGCTGCCTGTGGGCCCCAGTCCCTACTGTCCCCTCTCTCTGATTGTAGGAAAGCTGAGGGCAAAACTGCTGCCACCACAGAGCTGCCCCCCGAGTACCTGACCAGCCCCCTCTCTCAGCAGTCCCAGGTAAGTGGCTGCTGGGGTCTGAACGGGGCTGCAGGCAGGACACGTCCCAGTGGTTCTCTTCCCCTCCTGCTCGCTGTCCCACTGAGCGGCCCCCTCTCCACCCACAGCTGCCCCCAAAGCGGGATGAGACGGCTCTGCAGGAGGAGGAGGAGCTCCAGCTGGCCATCGCCCTCTCCCAGTCGGAGGCCGAGGAGAAGGAGAGGATGGTTTGTACTGACTCCAGTGCTGCGGGAGGCAGCACTGCCTGGGTCCTCGCCAGGCCTCTGGTGGGTGACTGCTGTGGGCTTCGCACCAGTCAGTCCCCTGCACTGGGCTGCTCTGGGCGGGACGGAGTCCTTCCCTGGTGCGTAGAGGGGGGTGCTGCACTGCTGGTCTGCCCCCACCCATGGGTCTGGGGTGAGGGTCTCTCACCAGGAAAGTGAGGGCTGGTGCTGATCCTGCCTGTGGGGCAGGCCCCGGGCAGACAGTAGGAGCTGCTGACTCCCAAGGGCTGGTGAATGTGCCCTGCCTCGCCTGCCAAGCCGGGCTTAGCTCACGCTGTGGGGCTGGACAGTTCTCAGGGCTGATCCTGTACTTCCCTCTGCAGAGACAGAAAACGACCTACTCCGTGTACCCCAAGGCTGAGCCCACACCTGTCACCTCGTCTGCACCCCCGGTCAGCACCCTCTACTCCTCCCCGGTGGTAAGTGCACAGCTGCCCTGTTGGGTCCCTGCCCCCATATCTGCTCTGCCCGGTTACCAGGGGTAAATTCTCGCTCGGAGGGAACTAAGCCATGAGAGCATGGTGCTGTTCAGCCCCTTCCTGAAGAGGCTGCTGTGCTGGAGGCACCCCGGGGACCCTGCTCTGAACACTGGGCCCGCTATTCCTCTGCTGCGTGGACAGGAGGCCAACCACCACCTGGCGGAAGGAAGGAAAGTGCCCACTGTCCTGCCCAGTCCCTCACTCCTGCTGTTGCCTGGCACTGCGTGGCAGGAGATGCACAGGTCTGGGCAGGGATCAGTCACAGCAGTGAGTTGTGTAGCTGCGGAGTCCCCGTGTGCCTCGAAGATCTGACGTTCCCCCCCTCCTCTCCCTCTCTCCCCAGAACTCCTCTGCTCCGCTGGCCGAGGACATTGACCCAGAGGTAAGGACACAGCCCCTCGGACGCGCAGCGGAGGCTGGTTCCCAGTCAGGCTTTGGCACTGATCTTCTCCCTCTGCTCTTCCTGGCAGCTGGCTCGGTACCTGAACCGGAACTACTGGGAGAAGAAGCAGGAGGAGGTTCGCAAGAGTCCCACCCCGTCTGCTCCACTGTCCCTCTCAGAGCCAGCCGCCCAGCCTGGGGAAGCTCATCCCATCCCACTCGGTGTCGTGGAGGTAAGACGGGGGCCTGGTCCCACACCCATCTCTGAGGGCTGGCGGGTCGGTTTGAATCACTGCTTCCTGGGAATTTCCTGGCGCCAGCCTCACCCCGGTCGTGAAGCACAAGTCCGGCTCCGGCTCCCCACTCCTGCGAGGGTGGGGCTCAGGGGCTAACTTTGCTGCCCTGTGTCTCCAGCAGCAGTACCAGAATGGGGAGTCCGAGGAGAACCACGAGCAGTTCCTGAAGGCTCTGCAGAATGCCGTCACCACCTTCGTCAACCGTATGAAGAGCAACCACCTGCGGGGCCGCAGCATCACCAACGACTCGGCTGTGCTCTCCCTCTTCCAGTCCATCAACAACATGCACCCCCAGCTGCTGGAGCTGCTCAACCAGCTGGACGAGCGCAGGCGTAGGTGGCTTCTGCTCCACTCCCCAGGGAGGACACGGCAGCTCCCTGCCGATGGCTCGTGGGCAGCTCTCGGGGGGGGGGGAGGGGTATCTCTGTGGAGCGACAGACCCCGTCTAAGGTCTGCTGGGGGCTGGGTGAGCTCGGCCGAGAGCAGGCCTGGATGCTGCCTGCCCTGCAGGAGCCTGATGTGCGTCTCTCTCCCCAGTGTACTTTGAGGGCCTGCAGGACAAGCTGGCGCAGATCCGGGATGCCCGCGGGGCCCTGAACGCTCTGCGGGATGAGCACCGCGAGAAGCTGCGCCGGGCAGCCGAGGAGGCCGAGCGCCAGCGCCAAATCCAGCTGGCCCAGAAGTTGGAGATCATGAGGCAGAAGAAGCAGGTGAGGCTGGGAAGCCTTTTCCCGGTGCCTCCTGGAGGGCAGGTGTCATGCCAGGGCCATTCCAGGGCTGGTGGCCATGGCAGCTGTTCCCAGCTTGTGTCCTGGGCTGGGCTGTTGGGTGGAGTCTCTGGGGCTGGCCTTGGTGTCCGACCTGCATGGCCAGGCTCCTGATGTGTGTGGTGGTGCCGCCCCTGCAGGAGTACCTGGAGATGCAGCGGCAGTTGGCCATCCAGCGGCTGCAGGAGCAGGAGAAGGAGAGGCAGATGCGTCTGGAGCAGCAGAAGCAGACCATCCAGATGAGAGCCCAGATGCCAGCTTTCTCCCTGCCCTATGCCCAGGTAGAGCAGCCCTGCCAGGGAGCCCTCCCATGAGCATCCTCCCCAGAACTCTCCTCTTCACGCTCTCTCCTTCCTGCAGCTCCAGGCCATGCCAGCAGCAGGAGGGGTGATCTACCAGCCATCCGGTCCCACCAGCTTCCCAGGCACCTTCAGCCCTGCAGGCTCTGTGGAGGGCTCTCCCATGCACAGTGTGTACATGAACCAGCCAGCTCCAGGCGGCACTGGCCCCTATGCACCGCTGCCTGTTGCAGGGGCAGGTGAGAGCCTGGGCCAGGCAGAGGGAGGCAGGGTGGAATGGAGCCCCAGTCACCTCACTATGCCCTCTCTGCTCCAGATCCCAACATGGTGAATGCCTACGTGTATCAGGCAGGCGCAGGAGGCGGGCAGGCTGCGCCGCAAGGACAAGTGGTCCCCACCACCAACCCAGCCTACTCCTCCTATCAGCCGACCCCGACGCAGGGCTACCAGGCAAGTGAGCAGAGCGCTGGGCCCCCTTGCCTGCAGTGTGCTGGACTGGCGGTAAATCTGGAATGCAGGACTCTGCGGTGGGTGGCACAGGCTGTCCCCTCTGCAGAGGGGATGGGTCTCCCCTGTGGGATAGGGGGAGCCAGCTGCTCCCTGGACCCTGAGGGTGTTGAGGGAGAGCTGTGTGGCTGCCTGGGGTGCCCCATGCTCACCCTGTGCTCTTCCCCATAGAACGCTGCGTCCCAGTCGCAGAGCATCCCTGCCATCTCACAGGCCCCCCAGTCTGGCACCATGGGCTACATGGGAAGCCAGTCTGTCTCCATGGGGTACCAGCCCTACAACATGCAGGTGAGCACCCACCAAGGGTGAACTGCTCGGTGCCCCCTTGCAGCCTGGCTGAGGGTGGGTGTTGGTTGCTATGGAGGTTGCTCACCAGCCGGGGTGAGGGAAATGGGGCTTCTGTTGGCACTTGAGGGGGAAGGGCTATGGGGCTGGATTTTCTGTATCCCCTTGACCCAGGGAGACCTACCCTGGCCCATCACTGCTGCTGTTCTGAGCCCCAGGTCCAGGCAGTGTGGACCCACTGGGCCTGGCTGGGAGCTAGAGGGTCAGGGCAGAGGTCTGGCAGCTGGTCTGATTGCTCTCCCCTGCCCCCGCTCTAGGGCCTCATGTCGACCCTTCCTGGGCAGGAGCCGGCTCTGAGCAGCCTGCCACCCCAGCAGACTTACCTCTCGGGACAGCAGCCCATGTATCAGCAGGTGAGTCTGCCAGCCCTGGACAAACCCAGCGTAGCTCCCTCCCCAGGCCGTGGGTCACAAACTGCCCTGATTACCGCCTCTCCCCCGCCACCATTATCAGGAGCTCGGCTGGGCCCTGCCTGCCCCATGCAGGGCACTGACACCTCCAGATCCAGGTGTATTCACCTGGGTGTATGGGGGGGTGGGGGTGACCAGCTGGGGCCCTGTGCCTCCACCAGCAGCCCTCTGGGGGAGGGGGACTGCCTCCTAACAAACAGTTTGTCTGTTCCAGATGCCGCCCCCTGCAGGACCCCCCCAGCAGCAGCAGCAGCCTCAGCCGGCCCCGTCGCAGGTGCAGCAGGCCCTGGGCAGCGGCGAAGCCCAGCTCATCTCCTTCGACTGATCGTGGCGAGGGGCTGCCCGGTGTAACACTACTGTCTGAGGAATCACTATGTACTTAACTAGCCATTTGTCTCTTCCCTGCCCGCTTCCCTGGGAACGCCCTGTTCAAGGGGAGGGTGGGACCCTGGGCTCCCACCAGCTGGCATGCACCCTCCTGGCCTGGCAGGGACCTCCCTACTGCTCTGGCTCCCTGTGGCTTTTCCCTGCCCTGTCCCCACCTGGCTGAACCGTGCCATGGTTGCTGGAAGTTGTGAAACACCCCCGCAGACAGGTGGAGAATGAATGGGCGCTTGGCTCCTCAGTAAGAGACTTCCGCAAGGCAGAGGCTGCAGACTGGCTGCTGGGCTCCCCTCAGGGCTGTGTGGGCAGGATGGTGACTGGGGGCCTATTGGCCCCCTCTGACTGGGAGCCGGCCCTGAGCCAAGCTCCAGGAGCGTGACCTATAATGCCACGGTCAGGGACTCTCTTCCCCGCTCTGCAGCTGGCAAGAGATTTAAACATGCCCCAAGCACTTGCTGCTGCCGTGACCCTGGGTCAAATGGGGCAATGAGATCTGATGCAGAGCTGCCCTTGTGCCCAAAGCACAGCCTGTGACACTATTCCTCTCTGCCCCCGTGGGAGCCTGGGCCCCTCACCACACCCTGCCCCCCATGGGAGCCTGGCCCTGTGCGCTCAGGCCCTTCTGCATGCCCTATGCCCATATCCTCCACCCCCTCCTTGGGAGCCTGGGCCCTCCCTGCTTTTCGAACACTCATCTCTCATACGTAGTGGTGGAGTAGGCGGAATGGAAACAGTGACAATAAACTATATTTAAAGAGCTGTCGCTCTGGCGCTGGGCCCTGGGGGGACCAGGGCCACTGCCGAGGGGTTGGGTAGAAGGCTGCTTAGCAGGCAGTGAAGCGGGGCTGTAACATGCTCCAGTGTGGATGCCCTGGGTGCCAAGCAGAGCTCTGCAGAGCCAGGTTTACAGGCTTTGGAGAAGGCAACAAGTCTTGGGGCTAAGCTGCGTCCTGCCAGTCCCTCATTTTCATAGGAACTAATCTCAGCAGCTTCTAGGCTTGCTGCAGCTTAGCCCCAAGCCTTGAACTCTGTTTCCCACACCACCCTGAACCTTACCATGCGCTCGAGGCGCAGCGCACTGGGGGCAGCCAGCTGCCGTAGCTTCTCCACATCTCACAGCCCCCAGGCTGGATTCCTGCCAGTCAAAAGCCAACAGAAGTCGGGAGAGGCCCAGAGCAGCGTGCCAGTCTCGGGGTGAATATGGCTGCCCTGGACTTTCCAACCCCCCACTGCTGCCCTGTGAGGTGCTCCAGCTCACCCTGGGATAAAAATGGGTCTGCGCCCTGGGGAAGAGCCTCCCCCAGAGCACAGCCTGGGCCTGTATGTGGGAGCCATTCCTGGGGAAGCTGCCCCAGGTGACTTGTGCTCTCCCAGGTCAGGGAGACAGTTGCTTCTGGGAACAGGACGTGTTGTGTCCAGCCTAGAGCCCATCACCTGTGGGCTGGATGCAGATTTGGCTCCTTCAGGGCTTTCATGGGGCAGGCCAGCACTTGGCTACACTAATGCAGAACTGCTGGAGCCCCTGAGAAGAATCCAGCTTCTGGGGCACCCCGCACCTCTCCTGGACTTCTCCAGCTCCACGTTGCACTCGGGGCGGCTGATCCCATTGATGGCAAAGGTACTGCAGGCACAAAGTATAGTCAGTCACCCCTTGCTCTTCCCCAGTCCTCCCTCCCCTGCCCTGAGGCGGTGGCAGCAGCAGCAGTTAGTGGGTGTTTAACCCCTAGGCTCTGTTTGATTCAAGCCTCTCCCAGGCCGGCCCCCAGGCTGGGGAGGATGTAATACAGTGTGGGCTAGGACAGTAACAGCCAGCGCCTGCCCCCTTGCAGGAGCAGCTGGGCAGAGCTCTGGGGACTTGTATCCACATATGCTGCTCAGCAGATTGCACAGCCTGCCCTGGAGGTGGGGGAAACATGGGCTCCCAGAGACTGTGCAGGGGGCCCAAGACCTCTCTGGTGAGTCACAAAGGGGCCTTGAGCTTCCGATTCCCGGAAAGCTCTAATACCCTCCTGCTGCTTTGGCAGGGTGAGGGGTTGGGATTCTATTCTGCATACTTACTCCATAGATCAGGCAACCTCCCCCAGGCTGCAGCAGCTGGCCTACCCCCTGGAATAGTCCCTGCAATGCAAAGGCAGGATGTCACCCAGGTGGGCATGGGGGGGAGGAGGCTGCTTAGCAGGCAGTGAAGTGGGGTTGTAACATGCTCCAGTGTTGATGCCCTGGGTACCCCATATCCCAGTAGAAGCAGGACAAGGGGCCAGCACTTCTCCAGAGCAGCAACCCCTTGGGCCGGAGGGGTGTGCAGGCCTGAAAGGGCCAGTGGGAGGAAGGATGTCTTTTCCCCAAAGGGTTGCTTGCTGGGGTGCCCCCATGTTCCCTTCTGGGCTGTGCTGTGCACCTCTAGGCCTTGTGCAAGGAAGTGCAGCAGGTTGATGATGACAATGACATTGCAGCAGCCCTGGCTCAAGCCTGGCCACCGGTCCCAGGGCTGAGACACATCAATGGCCAGCGGCTCCTTCACATTCTGCACCTTGGTGGCTCTGATGTAGGCAGAGATGCTGGAGGAAGACACAGACAGGTAAATCAGGACGCTACAGGTATCTGCCTAGTGGTGCACTGCACCCAGACAGGCTGTTGTTTCCTGCCCTCGCAAAGTGGGATGCTCCAGGGTCTGGCCTGACGTGCCAGGCTGGGATCCATTTAGCTACTGCCAGGGCCACAGTCCTGCCAGCATCACCCTGCAGCACACGCAGGGGCTGTGGTGCGGTTCCAGGGGAGGAAGAAGTACATTCAGCTAGACCAGTGGTTGGCAACATTGGTACGCGGGACTGCAGGGTATGTACCCTTAGCGGACCCCGCGGCTTCATATATGTGCCAGCTTGCCACATGCTGCTTCCCACGGTCCCCATTGGACTGGGACGGTGAACCGCAGCCAGTGGGGGCCGCGGGAAGCAGCGGGTGGCAAGCCGGCAGGTAAATAAAGCAGCAGGGCCAGCTAAGGGTCGTTACCCTGAGGTCCCGCATGCTGCCGGTGCTGACCGTTGAGCTAGACCCTTCCTCCAGTAAAAGTCAGAAGGGAAGTGAGGCCTGGTAGGGGTGCATCTGGCTGCTCTCACCCAGACCATGGGCCAACACTATCTCCCTCCCTGTTGTGCTGTAAGAACTGATGCCCAGACCAAGAATTACCCAGCATGGGAGCTGCCTCCAGGGGAGTGCAAGAAGAGGGATAGGACTGCCCCAGAATTGCAAGTGAGGGGGGCCATGCAGCCTAAACCCCCCAGCTCTACAGCTCTCTCTTCTTGCCCTTGGAATTTGTCCTTCATTGGGGCCTCTATAATGTCACCCCAATGAAAGCTGTTGTGAGCCCATGGGGGTGGGGGTCACTGTAACATGGCATGTTCCCAGCCTCCCTCCCCATCCCCGATGCAGTTGTTATATGTTCTGATTAGTCTAAGCCTGAACTGCCTAGGAGGATTTAGCAGGCTTTACGCAATTTCCAAAGGTGAAGTGAGCACAATTCCCTGTTGACCACTGCCAGATTCCTGTTATCACTGAAGTGGTGGGGTTTGAGAGCTGTGGGCTGGAGGAGCTGGCAGTGCTGTGGGAACACCAGGTCAGGGCCCTTTGTGCTCCCCTTTAGACTTCCGACTGTGTCGGTGATTGAAGCTCTAGGCAGCTCCATCACCTTGGGAGTGAAATCCCAAACTCCTCAAATCCTTCCTAGTGGGAAGCAGCTGGGCTAGGGCCATGAGCAGCTTCCATGCTTTGGGGTACTCTCTGTGCCTCTTCCTGGGGCTCCTGGAAGGACCAGACGCAAGACGTACCTCTTGTGGGCAGACAGGCTGATGTCTGACGGCTGCCAGGTGACATTAGGCAGGGCTTGGGCAAAATGCACCATATGTTGCCCTGTTCCAGAGGCCAGCTCCAGCCCAAAGGCTTGGCTTGTATTACCCAGGTAGTCAGCCAGTACCTCCAGAACCAGAGCCTTGTTCCTCTCTGCCACAGGAGACACCAGCATCTTCTGCCACTGACCACAGGGCTTGGGGTAGCCACTAGAATGGTGCTGCCTGGATTTCTGCTCCTGGCTGACAGGGCTGCCTCTGCCCACAGCTGGCCCAGCCTAGCTTTATTAAGGCAAAGAAGCTTATTGAGTCACGCTTGTTCCAGGGAGAGCGGCTGCTTATGTGGGGGGGCAAACGGGACAAAGGTCCGTGTGGTTCCTGCAGCCACGTGAGGCCAGCAGGGTGGAGAGACCCCAGGCCCCGGAAGGCCCGAGGGGTGCTGAGGCCCCAGGCTCCGGGAGGCCCGAGGGGTGCTGAGGCCCCGGGAGGCCCAAGGGGTGCTGAGGCCCCGGGAGGGTGGAGGGGTGGTGAGGCCCCAGGGGTGCTGAGGCCCCAGGCCCGGGAGGGTGGAGGGGTGCTGAGGCCCCAGGCCCCGGGAGGCCCGAGGGGTGCTGAGGCCCCAGGAGGCCGGCAGGGTGGCGAGGCCCGGCCCCACGGCAGGTCTCTCGGACCCATGGGCAGCATGTCCCCAGGGCACTGCTCGGTCCCTGGGGCCGGGCCCAGCTCCCCGCCTGGCTGGGCCTCGTGCCCCACAGCAGGTCAGTGTCAGCGCGGGATGGAACCCAGGCGTCCTGGCCCCGCCCCTGTCTGCGCCGCCGCTGTCGCTCAAGTTGCCCGGGTTGCGGAAGCGGTGCATGCTGGGTAGTGTATAGTCGTTGCTCGGAGGATTTAGCGCCTGCTGGAGGGTGACCTGCCTGAGCCATAGAGACGTGAGAGGCTGGGGCTAGACTGTCCTCCTTTGCCAGTGACACGGTCTGGGTAGGGCTAGAGCGCCCCGGCGACCATAGAGACTCGGGGCTAGAGCGCCGCCGCCGCCGTGTCCTTTGCCTCGGGCCGGGCGTCTCCTTCCTGCTGCCGGGACCCCGCGTGTTCGGTGCCGGCGCCGCCATGCTGCCCGCCGCGCGCCCCGTAGCGGGGCCCTGCCTGCGGGGGCTCCGGGCCGCCGCCCGCCTGCTGCTGCGGTACCGGCCGCGCTGCGCCGCCCCGTCCCCGCGGGAGGTCCCGGTCCCGGTCCCGGTCTGGCCGCGGGGCCCGCGCGCTGAGCCGCCCCGGAACCTGCGGGCCCCGCCCCCAAGCTCGCGAGGCGCGGGCTGCGAGCCCCGCACGGCACCGGTTCCGGGAGGGGGGTTCCCGGGGCGGGTCCCCAGATCGGTCTCTAGCCGCGTGTTGGGGGGAGGGGGGCGCCTCCCGGGCGGGGCCCGGCCCGGCCGTGTCCCCCCCGGAGCAGTCAGCCTGAGCGGGCCTCTCCTTCCCCTGTGACAGGCAGCAGCTGCCGGGAGCCTGGGCTGTGCGGATGCTGCGGACCAGCTGCCCCCAGAGGACCGAAGTCCTGGCCAGCGCCCCCTTGGACACCGCCCCTAAGGAATATTCCCCCAAGATCCAGCAGTTGGTGCAGGACATCGCTGGCTTGACCCTGCTGGAGATCTCTGACCTCAATGAGTTGCTGAAGGTGGGCAGGACGCCTGGTCAGACGGTAGCCTGTGCTCTGCCCCTTTGTACCAGGGGGCTCACAACTGGTACCTGCTTGGGGAGGGGGGGGTCCACAAATTAAAAGTCTCTCCCCTCAATACTTGAGTCACAAACACCCACAAGTCTCCCCTTTTCCCCTCACCAGCTCCTTCCTGGAGTGCTCAGCTGTTTGCAGGTGGCCAGCTCCAGGAGCTGCACAGGAAGGAGGCCCGGCTAGCAAACCCTGGCAGAAATCAGGGGGCGGGGGGCACATGACCCCCACACGCCACACATCACCTCTAGAAAGTGCCCCTCTTTGTATAGTTGAGCAGGGTAGATGGCCTGGGCTGTACTAAGCTGGGGCATGCATGCTCCCAAAGCATGAATGGAAGGCAGGATGCTGGGCTGGTTGATTGTCAGGGCACCGAATAGAACTGTTCCTCTGTCCTTTGTCTATGGCTGGGGTATTCTGTGGTTGTCTCTCTTCTTGCTGGGAACAGGGGGTAGGCTTGAAGTGCTGTTGATTACACCTTGTCCTCTTCTGCAGAAAACACTGAAGATCCAGGATATGGGGCTGATGCCTATGGGTGGAATGATGCCACCCCCTGCAATGCAGTCAGCCACTCAGGTAACTCCCAGTTGTTCTGCTAGGGTCCTCCTCCGTGCCCCTGGACAAATGCCAGGGGAGGAAAGCACTGTCTAGGAAGATGGGCATTGGTTTAACCTTGTGCTTTGGCAAATTTAGTTCTAATGAATCCAAAGATGCCCCACATGTGATTCTGAAGGCTGGTTCTGAGCTAAACAGACCTACTTCAGATTCTCCTAGAGGGTCTTTATACCTGTGGGATTCTAGACAAGGAACTGAAGTGTTGGTAGAAGTTTATACAGCTGCCTGTCAGTCTCGGAGCATCTTTCTCTGAGTGAATGCTGTGCCCCTCTGCAGGTTTGCAGTGGGGTGAGGCGAGTTCCTCAGTTGGCCAGAAGGGCTGCGTGGCAGGGCAGAAGGGTCCTGATTGCTGTTGTACTTGGCCTCACTAGCCTTGTGTTGGTTCCAGGCAGCGGAAGAAGAAGAGGAGGTCCCCAAGAAGCAGGAGAAAATTCATTTCACTGTCAAGCTGACTGAGATGAAGGCTGTGGAAAAAGTAAAACTGATCAAGGAAGTGAAGAACTGCATGCAGGGGCTTAACCTTGTGCAGGTGAGGAGATGGCGCTTACCTCTGCCTGAATGATCTTGGTCACTGCTTGAGCCGCCCCCCCTGGGGCTGTGCTGAAAGCTCCGAGCCTCTTCTCCTCTGCCCAAACGATTTTCAAAAGGGCTTTTTAAAACGGAGACATTGGCTGTACTTCAGAATAGCAGCTTGGATTCCTCCGCGCCCTTGAACCACAGTTTGTCCATGGGCTCCCTTTCCTGTGCACACCTGTGTCCCAGGTGCATGGGGACTGAGCAGGAGGCCTCCAACAGGACGGCTTTGTCTACGCTACCATGGTAAGTCGACCTACGCTACACAACTCCAGCCACGTGCCTTAGGTTGAGTTACTGTGGGAGGTCTCGTCGAGGGTGGAGTACAGTGGTCGACTGGGGAGTGATCTGCTGCCCATTTGAGGGGTCTTCACTAGACCTGCTAAATCGACCACCAGTGGATCAATCTGAGTATGGGTCCGGGCTGTAGTGTAGATGTAGTCGATTTATTTGCACCCACTTGTCTCCATTGCTTCCTTCAAAACAAGTGTCCCTTCTTCCCAGGACTTGGGAGTGGTTGGTTTCTAGAAGCAATAATGCACATTCTCGCCAGATGATGGCAGCAAAAACCTAATGTATCCATGTGAGGGAGGCTGAGCCCCACATGGAATCTGCAAGAGAAGAGGGGCCATGGGAAGAAGACTCCCCCCACACACACACTTTAACAGCAGAAGAGTTTATTGATCCTATTAAGTACAGGAAATCACAATCAACAGCTTAACTTACAGGCGCAGGTTAAACAAGCCATGTAAAGCATTTTTACTGAACATGCGAAAAGTCAGGGCCTAAGAGTCCCAAGACAGAGTTGTCAGAACAGTTCATATTAGAGTCAGAGCTTGTTTATCTTAAACTCTTCTGACATTGCTTGTGTATACTGGAGGTGGAAATAGTTCTGCAGAACTTTTTAAATTGGCCAAACGAGCTGCATTTAACAAGCACTGAAGCAGTGAAAGATTTAGAGACTGCATTTACTGATGTGCTGTTAGAGTGCCTTCCTTCAACTCCCTCTTCAGCTTCTCAGGCAGACTTGCAGAGAGCGAAGTTCTCCTCTCTCACGTTCTGTGAACTGTCTGCAGGTCTTGGCAGACTCCTTCAATAGCAAGTCATCTGAACTTCCTCCCTGCTTTACAGGGAATGGCATGTGTCCATCCAGTTCATACAGGTGTCCATCCACATTGACAAACAGAACAAAATGGAAGTTCACTTTATCCTCCTGTACCTCACATTGCCCTTCTTGTGCGACTGCATTATGCAGTTCCTGAAGAGCCTTGTTATTTTCAAGGTGTTTTCAGTCACCAGTGCCTGGGGATGCAGTAAATTAGCATCACCACACTTTGTACCTGGGAGACTCTCCCCAGGAGGCAATGCCACAGTTTATCCTAAGATCCCCTGCAGGGCTCTCTGGACTAGCTAGGGCTTCTCATTGCAGCCAAGTAATGCAGTCCAGCAATGGCTTCTCTCTCCAAGGAGTTTTGTTAATTCAGAGTTACTCAGGGATGTATCCCTCTCATTCACCAGCCTCTGTAAGCTGAAATTCCAGCCCTGACCTGCTTCCTTGCATACACGTGTCTGTGGCAGGGCACTCTGTTGTCTCATTCTGGGTTTCTCACACACTTGGGAGCAGGGATGGTTTCTGTTCTGCACGCCATCTTTAGTAGCTGGGGCTGAGGTCCAATATGAGCTTTTACCACCGTTGTCTATCAGGACATAGAAAAGATAGAAATATACAACAAATACTTCTGTTCTGATTGGGAAAGAATCAGTAGGAGCAAAACTTAGAAAAAAGTGATTTTAAAATAGCAGCTGCCTTACTCGTCTGTGTGTCTTACCTCAAATCCTGCCATCCCTAGTGGTGACGTATCTGGCTATGTCTACACTAGCACTTCTGTCGGTCGGGTGTGAAAAAAAACCTATCCCTGACCATCTTTTCATCGACAAAAGTGCCCGTGTGGACAGCGCTAAGTTGGCAGGAGACGCTCTCTCCCTAACACAGCTATTGCCACTTGTTGGAGGTGGTTTGATGCTGCTGCTGGGAGAGTTTTTCCCACTGGCATAAAGCAGCTACATGGGAGACCTTACAGCAGCGCAGCTGTTGTGGTACAGCTCTGCTACTGAGAGGTCTGAGTATAGATGTAGCCGAAGCCGAGCTTCTGACCTCTCTCCTTTTCTCTTCCCCCTCCTCCTATTCCTGTATCCATCTTGTATCAGTCTTTCCTTCCTGCTCTCCTGAGGGAGTGCTCTTAGTAAACCTGTGGGAGTTCTTTGTCTTCTTGGTGGACTTTGGCCCTTCTGGCCACGCCTGTTCCTAGGCTCAGCGGGAGATCAAGCAAGATTCGTTTGAACCAATTGTTTTGGCATTGTCCATTGACAATTCTTAAATGTCAGTTAACAAGTGACTATCTGGGCCATGTCCTCTTTCCTGCCTGTAGAAATACCTAAACCGAGCCACTCTGCTTCTCCCCAGACCTAACGAAGAGCTCTGTTTAGCTCAAAACTCGTATTTTCCACCAGCAGAAGTCGGTACAATAAAACATAGTGCCTCACGTACCTTGTCTCTCGCACCCAATATATTCATGCAGGAAAATACCACTAACCAGGTCAACCTACAATATTAATACATTTATTAAAGTTCGGGTTTGTCATCATCACATGCATTTTTACACAACCTAATCAAGGGTCGTACAGCTAGGAACAAAGTGTACGTTGCAATTATAAGATGAGGGACCATGTCCTGGAAAGCAGTAACTTTGAAAAGAACTTAAGAATCATGGTAGAAAACCAATTGGGCATAATCTCCTAATTCATTGCTATAGAGGATGAACTCTTGGAAAATATCAGTCAGAACCAAGGAGGTGGCATTACCTCTGGAACCATCTTTAGTGATCCCATTATTGGTCCTGTGTCCATTTCTGGGTGTCCACACTTCAGAAAGATTGTTGGCAAATTGGAAAGGGTTTGGAAAAGAGACACAAGTATGAACTGAGGTCTGAAAAACCTGCCTTCGAGTGAAAGACTAAAGAGGCCCAGTGTTTTCATTTTCACCAAGAGAAGGTGTAGCAATGACTCGATCACAGTCAAGTACCTATAAGCGGCAGAGATGTCTGGTTGCACACAGCTCTCCTGTCTCGCAGGAAAAGGCAGAACAACATCCAATGGCTGGAAAATGGAGGTAGGCAAATTCAGACAAACGAGATTGTTTTTAGCAGGGAGGATAACTAACCATTGGAACAGCTTACCTAGGGACATGGGGGATTCGCTATTGCTTGAAATGCTTAAACCAAGGCTGAAGGGCTTTCTGAAAGATGCTGTGGTTCAAAGGGAAATGATGAGCTTGATGCAGAGATTACTGGAGGTGGTTCTCTGGCCTGGGTTATATGGGACATGGGTGATGATAATGGTCCCTTATGGCTTTAAAATGTATTAGTCTAGTTAGTGAAAACCTCAAGTTTCTAACTCTCTCTCTGGCAGGCAAAGAAACTGGTAGAGTCACTTCCACAGGAAATCAAGGCCAATGTATCCAAAGAGGAAGCAGAGAAGATCAAAGCAGCACTGGAGGCAGCAGGAGGGACCGTGGTTCTGGAGTAGATGGCCCACTCTCGTGGCTGAGGGATTAGTGTACCTCCCGCCTGTGCCCATGTGGGGCACCTGACCACTGACTGCTGCAGGGTTCCTGTGTCTTTCCAGGGGGCTGAGATCCACCCCACTTTTCTGCAGTGGGGCTTTGCTGTATTAGGGTGACCCTGCACTAGCTGGGTGTGTTGTGGGAGCCGGGGAGAGTTGACATTTGTACCAGCACTGTAATGAACTCTGAATCTATTAAAAAAAAGTGTGGGGGGGGAAGTCTGTGAACCAGTGATGTGTAAAAGACGAGTCCTCCCTGGAGCCACTCACCAGACTGAATTCAAGCCAGCAGAGCTGCCTGGGGATGGAGTGTGCCCCTGTGGCCTTGTGCCACCGAAGAACCCTGGCGCTAGGCTGCGGTTGTTGATAATTTCACCCCATGTATCTAGGGTCGGGTCCTGTGCCAATGCACTGGTTTGATCTTTGTCTGAGTTGCAGTGAATCTCAAACTGGGCTGTGGCTAATTATTTACGGGTGAATGGATGTTGCCCGGAGGAGCTGAGTGAAGGGTTATTTTTCTTGCCGGGTGACCTTTGGGTTGGAGTGGACTCTCCTCCCGAATGGGAGGAGTCTCTACACCATTGGCGCTTGGACTCTGTTCTGCCCAGCTGACTGCTGCTGTGAGGGGTGGGCACCTGCTTGTCCCAGGTGATTGGTGTGCAGTGCGAGGGAGGAGTTGCCAGCCCAGACTAAGGCCAGGTCTCTGCATACAGACGCACAGCCGAACCACTGCAGCTCGGCCGCTGTAAGAGCACTCGTGTAGCTGCTCTATGCTGACAGGAGAGAGCTCTGCTGTCAGCATAATAAAACCAATGCGAGGAGCAGTGGGAGAGCATCTTCAGTCCCCACGGCACTGTGCACACCAGTGCTTGTGCCAGCAAAATGTGTGTGGCTCAGGGGGGTGGGTTTTTCACAGGCTGGAGTGAGAAATGTTTTCCTGACATAAGTGCTAGCGCAGCTGTGGCCTAAGCCAATGTTCCCTGCAGGGGCCCTCATAGCAGTGGGTATGGGAAGGGGGGGCTTGTCCAATAGTGCAGCTAGTAACTGTCTGCGTGAGCTGTAGGGGCGGTTGGCTTGGGCACGAGGGACCCCGAGCTATGGGAAGGTCCCCCTGAAGCCAAGCCAGCCCCTTGTTTCCATGACCCTCCCTCTGCAGTCATGTCCTAATCCTGGCCACTCCCATGGCTACCTTCAGTCACAGCCTTTCCCTTGGCCGGACCTTTCTGAGCTGTTAATAATCCGTGTCTGGCCAGTGCCCTGCATGCCCAGATCCTGGTTGCTGAGCTGCCCCTTTGCCAGGCAGGTTCAGGTTAGGGGTAGGCCAAGATCTAGAAGGGGTACTACAGGCTAGTGAAGGTGCTGGGGAGGGGGGCCTGGTCTGGGTTACTCTTCTCATGAGAGTTTGGAGCTGAGCTTTCCCTCCTGCTGTTGGCCAGCCCATGGCACAGAGAGGGAATTAGTGGTTTTCAAACTTTCTGTGCTGGTGATTCCTTTCACCTCCTGGACCTACTCTGCCCCCCGGATCGCCCACTGCCCCCATCCCTTTGGGCCCCCTCCCAGACCAGCAAGTCTCTGAGTGTGACCCCCCCATTAATTGAAAACAGGAGCGGGTAAATTAAGTGGGGCTTTGGGCCTTCAGCCCCACAGAGCTGGCAGGTCCTGACCCTCCATGTAACCACCTTGCATCCCCTTCAGGGATCATGGCCCCTATTTGAACACCCCGCAGATTAGATCCTCGGATGCTGCGTGAGCACAGTCCCTGACCTGGCCTAGGCTTTCTCCTTGCTGTGGCCTGTCTGGTGTGTTGGGAGGCGACTCGTCTCCCTGCCGGCTGTGCCCGAACAGCCCAGGTGTCAGGGCTCAACCCACGTCTGCTTCGAAAAGTGACCAGCTGAGGCTTTTGGTCCAGCGTCCGTATCCCTGAACCCTGGGCTGGCCCTGTGGGGTTAGCAAAGCCCCGAGCCAGGCCGGGAGCCCCTGGGGTTCAGGGCAGGGGTAGGGGACCGGACGGACAGCAAGTGTGAGAATCGGGACGGGGTGGGGGTAATAGGAGCGTGTCTAAGAGACTCCCAAATATCGACTGTCCCTAGGCAGTTGGGACATTGGGTCACCCTAGGGGCGGGTGCCCTCCCTCACCCCAGGGTGCAAAGGGGGGGACCCACCTGCACTGTGCTCTCAGCAAGGGGGGCGGGGCGGGGTGGGGCCGGGGCTGGCCCGCCAAGGGGCGGGGGGGGGTTTGAACCTCTTCTCCTCTCCCCCCCGCGAGAGGGTCCCCGCGCCTGTCCTGACTGGGGCCTGCTCTGGCCCCGGCCGCCGTTGCCCTTTGAAGGCTCCCCGCGCCGGCGTTGCCGGTTTAAGGCGGGGCGGGGCGGGGCCGCCCGGGAGCGGACCCGGCGCGATGGCGGAGAAGCGCGTGTCCCGCTGGTACTTCGGGGGCCTGGCCTCGTGCGGCGCCGCCTGCTGCACCCACCCGCTGGACCTGCTCAAGGTGCGCCCGGGGCCGCCCCCCCGAACCCTCTCACT
>ML677373.1:24845384-24862366 GCA_007922305.1 Dermatemys mawii
AGCCCAGTCCAGACACGGCATGAAACGAGCCCAGCCCTGAGTAACAGAGTCAGGCCGAGCTAAGCCCAGTCCAGACACGGCGTGAAACGAGCCCAGCCCTGAGTAACAGAGCCAGGCCAGGCTAAGCCCGGTCCAAACACGGTGTGAAACGAGCCCACCGCTGAGTAACAGAGCCAGGCTGGGCTAACCCCAGTCCAGATATGGCATGAAATGCGTCCAGCACAACAAGGGCCCACTGTTGACTCATGTCCAGCTTCTCATCCACGGTAACCCTGTGACGGAGTGGAAATGTTCTTAATGTTTCCTCTGGATAGTGTGTGGGTGCCTCAGTTTCCCCTATGCACTTCTTAAGTCTCTCTAGGTGGTGGGATAAGGGCTGACAGTGTTGCAGAACAAAGGACCAGTGGAAAGGAATGGCCGAGCCCTGTCTCTGGGCAAATGTTGGCCTGGGCCCTTCCCCACTTGTAAGGTGTTAGCTGGAACCTGAGAACAAAGAGCTCAGGTGACACCTTCTGCCCAAGAGACAAAGGAAAGCAAAGGCGGGTCTAGAGTGGGGGTTTTGAGTTGGAAGCTGTCTGGAGTCAGGCAGGGAAGGGCAGATGATCTATGTGGCTCTCTGCCCCCAAAAAGGATTCGCTCTACTTACATGCTCGATGTTAGATCATGTTCCTGTCATCTAATAAACCTCTGTTCTACTTGCTGGCTGAGAGTCACATCTGACTGTGGAGTTGGGGGGCAGGATCCACAGGCTCCCCCTGGACCCTGCCTGGCTGGGCTCACTGGGGGAAGCGCATGGAGGGGCAGAAGGTGCTGAATGCTCTGAGGTCAGACCCAGGAAGCTGTAAGCTGTGAAGCTCCTAGCCTTGGAGACAGGCTGTGTACGGAGAGGAAGCTTCCCCCCAGAGTCCTGACTGGCTTCATAGGGGGCAGTTCCAGACCATCGCCCTGGGGACTCTGTGACAAATCCCTAAGCCCTTCTCTGCAGAACTGCTGCCTACCCACTCGGTCCCTAGTCTGTAACAGTGCCTGGGATTCTTCCGTCTGACATGCAGGACTCTGCACTTGTCCTTGTTGAACCTCATCCGATTTCCTTTAGCCCAATCCGCTAACTTGTCTAGGTTCCTCTTTATCCTATCTCTACCCTCCAGCATATCTTCCATTCCTCCCAGTTTAGTGTCATCTGCAAACTTGCTGAGGGTGCCGTCCACTCCATCCTCCAGATCAGGCGTGGGCAAACATTTTGGCCCAAGGGCCACATCGGGGTTGAAAAATTGTATGGAGAGCCAGGTCCGGGAAGGCTGTGCCTCCCCAAGACAGCCTGGCCCTGCCTCCATCTGGTCCCCTCCCACTTCCCCCCGCCTGACTGCCCCCTCAGAATCCCAGACTCATCCAACCCCCATCTATTCCTTATCTCCTGAGCGCCCCCTCCAGTGACTCCACCTCCCAGGACCCCACCCCCTATCTAAGCCCCTCTGCTTCTTGTCCCCTGCCAGCCCCCTCTCAAGACCCTCCACCCTGACTGCCCCCCAGAACCCCTACCCAACCCCTCCCCCTGCTTCCTTTCCCCTGGATAGGCCTGATCCCTATCCACACCCCACCCCCAACAGACTGCTGGGACTCACATGCCCTATCCAACCCTCCCGTTCCCCATCCCCTGACTGCCTCCCCCCAAACCTCTGCCCTATCCAACCGCTCCCTGCCCCCCCGGGACTCCCTGCCCCTTAGCCAGCCTCCCGACCCTGTCCCCCTTACCACGCTGCTGGCGGCCCAGCTGGAGCCAGACACCTGGCACCTTTCTCCCAGAGGATCCTGGGCTGAGGGCCCTGCCTGCTTAGCAGCAAGGCTGCAAGGGATGGGGGAGGGTCCAGAAGCAGCATCCCACACTGGGACCTCGGGGGCCAGACAGGACGAGCCCACAGGCCAGATGTGGCCCACGGGCTGTAGTTTCCCCACCCTGCTCCAGATCATTAATGAAGATATTGAAAAAACCCAGCCCCAGGACCAACCCTTGGGGCACTCTGCTTGACACCGGCTGCCAACTAGATTTGGAGGCATTGATCACAGCCCATTGAGCCTGACAATCCAGCCAGCTTTCTATCCACCTCATGGTCCCTTCATCCAGCCCCTACTTCTTCAAGTGGCTGGCAAAAATACTGGGGGAGACCTTATCAAAATCTTTGTTAAAGTCAAGGAATAACACGTCCCCTGCTCCACAGAGCCAGTTCTGTCCTCATAGAAGATGGCCCCAGAAGACCCAGGGTCAGGACACAACCACCCAGGGCCGCGTAGCTGCTCAGTGGCGTCTGTTCTCCTGCCCCAGAGGGAAGACCAAGATGCTGCTGAGCTGTGGGAGGGGCGTGAGAGGGCTGACAAGAGGGGGCTGGAGACAGACAGTGTCGGAGGCCAGGCCAGGCTGGACACAGGCACACTGGAGAGGTCACGGTGGAGACGCTTGGTCTGAGTCTCGGAGGGGCTGTTGCTGGTGCCTGTCTGTGGGTTCATGTCTGGCAGTTCGGCCGGCTTCCCCGTGTCTCCAGAAACTGCTGGCTGCTCAGAGGGAGCCAGCTGCAGCCCCTGACAGTTCTGTGTGGCGAGCGGTCAGGCGAGCTGGGGCGAGCACGGGCTCTCGCTCGCTCGCTGCCTGGCCAGGCTGCTCTAGAGATTTCTCCTGCAGCTCTGAGAGGAGAGTTTTCCGACTTCCTGCACCAGGCTGTCCTGCCTTGTCCCTGCTGACCCTGGAGCTTGTGCTGCCTGGATTTCCTCCACGTGAGCCTTCACGGCTCAGCACCTCAGGCCCCCAGAGGGCCGGGCACCTGGCTCTCATTACAGGCAAGCCACAGCCCCGTCCTGCTCTCACACTGCCGCGGCCTGGAGGGACTTCCTTTTGCAGGAGTCATGGGCAGGGCCCTACAAATTCATGGCCACAAAAAACACGTCCCGGACCCTGAAACTGGTGTGTGTGTGGAGGGCGGGTGTCTCCCTGTGAAATTGGTTCTTTTGTGAGCATTTACCCATAACTATACCGATTTCACAGGGCAGAGCAGCGTTCTCAAATTGGGGGTCTTGACCCATAAGGTCATTGAAGGGAGTCCCAAGGTTATTTTAGGGGGGTCATGGTATTGCCACCCTTACTTCTGTGCTGCTGGGCAGCTGGAGAGCGGCGGCTGCTGGCAGGGAGCCCAGCTCTGAGACAGCACCCCCGACGGCACAGCACAGAAGTAAGGGTAGCAGTACCACAAACGCCCCCTCCAGTAACCTTGCCACCCCCCCCCCACTCCGCCACCCCCCCCCCACACACACGCCATTCTGGGTCAGGCTCCCTATGACGATGACACCCTGAAATCTCAGATTTAAAGAGCCGAAATCATGACATTTACCATTTTTAAAATCCTATCACCCTGGAATTGACCAAAATGGCTCATGAATTTAACAGGGTCTTAGTTACCAGTCACTGTCTGTGCTGCCCGGGCCTCTGGCAGCCCCCTCATGTCCGGCCCTGGCCTCTGTTTGCCTGAGTGTTAACAACACGTTACTGGCCCTCACCTCTGGGCCGATTCCGGCCTCTCAGGTGCTGCGACTGGGCTGGCGCTAGGACAGGGCCTTTGGCTACTAGCCAGGGTAGCCCTGAATTCTCCCATTCCCCATGGATGCCCCCGCCCCCCAGCTCTAGGGCTGGCCCAGGGACTCCTCCACATCTAGGGGCTGGGAGTGAAGAGGGGCAGAGTCAAAACTCCACAGCCCTCTGTCTTCTCCAGGGTCCCAGGAGGCCTCCTGGGGGCCTTTGGGTGAGGAGTGGGGTTGGGCTCCTCCCTGCCGGAGCGTGGAGGTCCTGGGGGCTCTTTATTCCTGGGGAGGAGACGTGGCTCCCCCGAGCTCTGCCTGGCCGAGGCGCTTTGCTGCTCTGCCGGGGTCTCCCCTGCACCTGCGGCCGGGGAGGGAGCGGAGGTTGCGGAGAGGAGAGGGCGCCCTGGCCCGCCGGTCCCTCCCACGCCCGCCGGTCCCTCCCCCTGGGCCGCGGCTCTGCCGAAGTTTTTCGCAGAGCTGCGGAGCTAGCCAGGCGGGTCGCGGCTGGGCTCCCGCCCGGGCATCCAGAGCCTCTCCTGGAAGATGCACCCCGGAGCCGCGCCCCACGAGGTACCGCCCCGGTCCTGGGCCGGATCTGCTCTTGGGAGCAAGGGCTGGGCAGGTCCTGGGGGAGCGGGAGGGGAGGGCTTGGGGCAGAACAGGCGGGAGACGCTGTGTTTTTCCCAGGGGCGCACGGCGGGGGGTCTCTGCTGTCTCCCCTGGGGCGCACGGGGGGGTCTCTGCGCTCTCCCCAGGGGCGCACGGCGGAGGGGGGGTCTCTGCGTTCTCCCCAGGGGCGCACGGCGGGGGTGGAATCTCTGTGTTCTCCCCAGGGGCGCACGGCGCGGGGTCTCTGCGCTCTCCCCAGGGACGCACGGCGGGGGGGGTCTCTGCGCCCTCCCCAGGGGTGTTTCGCTCCCTGGCTGTTCCCCGTATGAGCCCCGGTCTGGGCTTCTGGGCGCGCCACTCTCCCTGGTCTCTGACCCGGTGATTTGTTTCTCTCACTCGGTGCCCCCCACTCCGGTCCGGTCCGGTTGGGGCAGGTGAAGGGGATGGGGCAGCCCAGGGTTCTGCCGCTAGGACCGGGGCATCTCTTGGCTGTACCCGGGTGGAGAGATGCTGGGACCCTACCCTGGCTCTAGGGGCAGACCAGGGAGCACAGGGCCCATGGGGAGAGGTTTGTCAGTGGCCAAGGAGCAGCACAGGAGAGGCAGGAAAGCCCCCGGCTCTGGCTGCGAGGGTCACGGATTCCTTCCTCCACTTTTTCCATGGACCGTGTATGGCCTAGGCTGGGCAACAGCAGGAGCCCTGAGACAGGTGCCATTCAGCTTAGGGGTGTTAACTCTGAACCCTCATGGTGAGGATTAAAAGATAACTTTGTTAACTGTTTCACTGCTGATCATTGTGACAAATGCCCAGGTGCCCTGGGCTAGCACGCCAGTGGCTATGCAGTAACCCATCCCGCCAGTCCTGGCTCATGGCTGCACCATCTCCTTGGCCTCAGGACCTTGCCGTGCCGCCTTCCCGTCCCTTAATGCTGAGTGGCTGCAGCGCCATCACCTGCCAACAGCCCCGGCCCATGACCCCAGACTCGTACCAACCACGTCCCCACCCGCCGCCCCCTGCCTCACTCTGGAATCACTTCCAAGCAGCAAGTCACCCAACAGCTCCAAAGCTTGAGTCTAATTAGTGCTAATGGCAGGCGCTGGCGGGCTCAGGAAACAGCTCAGCAGGGCCACAGAGCTGCTGGGAGGGGAGATGTTTGTGCTCAGAGCTTTGGCTCCCCACCCCGGCTCCTCCAGGGCACCAAGGGTGGCTGCTCCCCCAACCTCTCGCTCACCCTGTAACTCTCGGGCTAAGTGGACCAGAGCAGTGGCCAGAACGTCCCTCCTTGGCAAGCCTCGGGAGGTGCTTCACTGGTGTTAATATCTAGGGGCTCCTGTCTCTGCTGCCCCTCTCCCCAGATCCACGGTTCCTCGGGCCCGTGGCCTGTCCCCGGAAGTGGGGAGGGAGGAAGTGGCCCCGTGAAACCAGCCTTTGCAGCATACCTGAGAAATGCTGCAGGGCACACGCAGCGCGGGGGGACCCCAGCACCGCCCTGGCGTCTGTGAGTTGAGAGGGAAAGTGTTTAGCAATGAACCTCGTGGGGCAAACTGGGTGGGGGGAGGGGAGGGGTTTCCTCCTGATCCCAACTGGCGGGCAGCTTAGACTCTGGGCCATGTCGATCCAGAGCTGTTTATCCTGGCTGGTGTTAGTGCAAATATTTAGTCATCCTACTGTCGAATCTGATCTGAAGCACACTGAGCAGTTTCGCTTCCTGGTACCCTGCAGCAGTGAGTGACATGGGTTAATGACACAGTGTGCAAAACCCAAACCCACCCTGGGGTCTGACGGCGCGTCTTTGAAGGTTACAAAGCGTCGTCCAGCACCTCTGCTGTGGCAGCCGGGAGCTGGCCGAATCCTTGCCCTGTGTCACAGGTCATAAGACGGCTCCCCCTGGCCTTGTCTCTGTGCGGCTTGTTTCCTTCCTGCATTTCTCCCAGACGGAGAAAGGGAACCGGTTCCCTGCTTGGCGACTGCCCCCAGGGCCAGTTCTGAGCCCTCGGGACCTACCGAATGGTGCAGCGGGATGGGGCATAGAAGGAGCTTTCCCTGGTTCAGTGGGGTGATTTTGATTTGTCTGGGGCACCATAAAGGGTTGGCTGTGACCGGGCGGCTCTCTGCGAAGTGCCACCTTGCTTTAGTATTATGGGATGGTGCGAACAGCAGCACCTCCCTCCAGACCCCTCTTCTCTTTCTCTCTTTTCCATGTGAACTAGCCTGTCTCCAGTACTGCCCCCCCCTCGCATGGGGTGTGGCCTTTCTCTGCACTCCCCCGTTCTCTGCCCTTTCCGAGATGCTGATCCTGGTACGGCCGGTATCACAAGCTCCCCTGGGTGGGGAGAGCGGCCATGGCACTGTCCATCCATCTCACTCTCTAGCCCCTTCTCTGGTCCCATTTCGACCCAGCTGCGTGCTGAGCAGACCTTTCCCCTTGGGTGCTCTGAGCAGGGACTGAGCGGGTTGACCATGGCTTTCCCTGATGGGCGCTTTCTGCCATCTTATTGCCCAGGTCCTGGTGCCACCAGGGCTGAGTCCAATGACTGTGTGTCATCGGCATGTCCCTGGGCAGTGGGTGCTGTGTGCGTCTCTCTGCAAACCTGGCGCTGTGACTGTTGCCTGGGCCCCAGGTGCCTCTGGGAAGGGGCTTTTCGAAGGACTTTGTGTTTGATGTGCAATGTAACGGGAACAGTTTGTGCAGGTCCCACCCACGGGAGGGGAATGACCAGTCAGGGCGTGCACAGAACCCTGGGGAAACGCTGGTGTAGACACGCCAAACCTGGGAGAACTCGGTGTCCACGGGCTGGAAAGAGCCAGCGGTTACAGCGCTTTTCACACCATGCTGACTTCAGAACCTGGGGAAAGCTCTGGGATTGTTCCCACAGGAGACTCTGACCTGGTGGGTCACCCCTGACCCTGGCGTGGAGGCCCCAAGCCCTGTCCTTGTGGGTCGCACAGCAGCACCCCTGCCAGTGCCCTTTGTGACTGGTTCTGAACTAGGCTGTGTCAACAGAGTGTTTGTGAAGCTTTTGTTTAACCAGGTCCTTTGAGTCCATGACCTTGTTAGCCAGGAGCTCCGTGTGCATCTGTGAAGCCCGTGCAGAGCTCCCCTTTGCTCTCCCTGGTCCCGACACGTCACTTCCTGAGCGAGGGGCTGCTCAGCGCTGAGCCCACGCTCCGGGGGAGGAGGGGGCACGGGCAGGGCTTTGGCTGACCAAACATTGGCCTCACCTACTTTCCTGCTGTTCTGTAGCCAGTGCTGGGAGTTGGGGGGTTGCTTGTGTCCAGCCTGGGGCCTGTCCCGCCCGCTGCCCGTGTCCTGCTGCTCTCACCCAGGTTCAACGCAGCCCCTGCAATTCCTTCTGCTTCCTCTGTGTAGGCGGGAAACTGGGAGCGCCTGCGATCTCCCCGTGGGCCTGCCAGGCTCCTGATCCACCCCGCAGAGCTCGCCCCCCGGCACATGGGCTGGTTCTTGCCGGGACACTCATGCCCAGGGGCAGCTGGGGCTGGAGGCAGCTGCTGGGGACGGTTTGATTTTTGCAGTTCTGAACAGTCATCCTGGAGGAGAGATGCTGACGCCAAGGAGCACACGGCTCATTTGCACAGTGCTGGGAATACTCGACACGGTGCTTTGCGGTTTCTGTACTTTACTGACATCACTGAGGCCTTGTGACATCATAACCTCTCCCTGCGCAACTCTTACAGCATTTTAATCAACTGCAAAACTATATGCAAGTAAGCATCAGTCCCCGTGTGACATCAAAGGTGCCTCAGCCAATCGGATGGCTCCTTGTGTAACTATGCACTGTTATGCCCCTTTATCCCCAAGGCTGGAACAGCTGGGGCCGGTGTTCGGTGCTGGGTCTGGCTGCTTGTTTACTCAGAGACGCGCCCCGTGGAACCGGGTGTCCCCGGTGACTCAGGGTGACCCTGGGGGCGATGGGGTGGAGCCTCTGCTCTGAGTCTTTGGACAGCGAAGGGCCATGCTGGGGCTGTTTTCTTGCCCTCGTGGAGCAGGGTGTCGCCGTCCTGGGCCGGTCGGAGGGCGGGGTCCAGGTGCCAGAGGTTTCCCCACGGAGCTCCACGCCGTGCTGAGCTGCCATGATCCCTCACACGGGCCCTCAGCATTGACTGGCAGCTTGAGGAGGTGGAGGGGGAAAGCCCGTCTCCCGCTGCAGCCAGGGCTGAGGGGAGCTGGCGCCAGCTCTTAGCTTTGGGGAGTGAAGTGAACGTGCCACCCTGTGTCTCCATTGCTCCCCCAGGCTGTAGGACTGGCCCAAAGCCCCCCCAAGCCATGGCAGGCTCCCCAGCCAGTGTCCGCAGCCAGGGCAGACCCACTTCTCAGTGATCTGAGCTCTCCGAGCTCTGGGGCTCCCTCCCAAATGCCACCAGGCTGGTGGTATTGGCGAGACCGAGGGCTACTCCCTCCCCTCCCCCCAGGCCACTCCTGGGGCCCTGCGGAAATCTCTGACACCCCCCCACCATGCCCGTGTGTCCGGGGCATTGGAACCGTTCGCCTGCCCTTTGGGGGTTGTTTGTCCTTCCGATCGGGGGCTCCCGGGCCGCTGGGCACTGCCAGGGCAAGAGCAATTCCAGCAGCATGCTCCTTTCCCCGGCTCCACAGCGTGTTCCCTGAGCTGGAAGTGGCCCGGCTCCTTCTCTTCCCTACGGTCCATCGCTGTTCGTCAATGGGGCCTGCTCAGAGCCCTCGGCCTGTTTCCCCCATGACTGTTGCTGCCCGGAGACACTGGTGCCCCCTCAGTGCTTCACGTCGGAGGCTCTGGAGTTTGGGGAGTCATGGACAGGGAGGAATTGTAGGCTGTAGCGTGGGGACAAGCAGGGGGTCGATTGCTTTGTCCCTCCTCTCTGGGGCTTTTCTTTCCTTGAGCATCCTCGGCCCCCGGGGCATGATTCTCTCTGACCGGCCGTTAGTGCCCGAACCCCCTAGCCCTGGTCGGGCAGGGCAGCTTCTGCTGTCGGCCTGCGGCCGGCTCGGGGCCACCCAGGAGTCAGGGCACCAAATGCTCATACTTCCCCGCAGCTCAGCAGGGCAGGCCAAGGAGAGCGCGGGGCAGCCCTCCCTGGCGGACAGAGCCCACTGCCTGGGCAGCACCGGAGGTGCCCCAGGCCAAGGTGTCTTTGCAGGATGGGCTCCCAGCCGCCACCCCGGCCCCTCCTTGGCCCTTGCGGAGGAATTGCACCACCCCGGAGCAGGGCAGATGCCATGTCCAGCCCAGCCCCTGAGCCAGCAGGGAGCCTGGGGAGCCCCCAGACCCAGCCAGGCTGCACGGGGGACAAGGCTTTAAATGAGTCTGTTCCCCCAGGACTGACAGCGGGCTCCCCCACAGCCAGAACACCTGGGCCTGCCCATCCTGCGGCTGCCTGGTGCTGGGTTTGCTGGGCTGGTGGCCCCAATATCCCTCGTGTTGTGGAGGGGGGCGAGGAGAGCTGGCTAGGGGGCTCCTCCTTGCTGGAGCCCATGTGCTGCTGGGAGCCAAAGTGACGTGTCCGCACTGTGGCGGGGCGGGGGAGGAGGCAGAGGCAGCCAGGGTCTCGGCGGAGGCTGGTGCATCTATGTACACAGCTTTCTACTTCTCCTCCCCGAGAGAGCGGCCGTACCCTGGCCACGCAGTCGGCACATGGCCAGGCTCACCGGGGAGCGTGAGGCCAGAGGCTGCCGGCGCATGAGGCACAGGAGTGGGCAGCCCAGCCCCTCTCCATGCTGCAGTCCCAGCAACCTGGAGAGAGCGCGGCCCTCCGGCCACGGGAGCTGGAGGCCATGCACGCCCCACCCCCACTGGGCTGCACTCAGGCTCTGAGCTTCAGCCTCCCCCGACTGGCCAGGCTGGTGGGGCGGTTGGGGCCGAAAGAGGGGCCTGCAGGGACACAGCGGAGACGCCTCGCTCACTGGCACCAGAGAAGCGAGAGTTTTGCATCCCGCTGCGCAGAGCAGGGATGTGCTCTCAGCAGCTGCACCTGCTGGTTAGCTGGTGGGTCAGTGCTGTGGGGTGCCCCCCTCCCGCCCTGTCCCCACCCCCTCCTCAGCTCACCAGGTGCCAGGTGTGCTGTGTGGCACTGCTCCCTCCCGCCCTAGAGAGGTGGGTAGGCAGCCCCACTGCCACCTCCCGGTCATGCTCCGTCACCGCCCTTGTCCGTGGGGCTGAGCGTACGGGTTTGCGCTCAGCACAGCTCAGCAGGGTGGCGCTGCGGCCGTGTGTGGGGCAGGGAATTGCAGCCCCAGTTCATAGTGTGGCCGTTGCCAGAGAGATGGGCCCGACAGAAGGGGGTGGGAGCCTGGGGGTAAGGGGGGCTGGGGGCCTGCTCTGCCTTTCTGCAGCCAGGAGGCTGAAAACCCTTTGCACATCGGGAGCAACAGGCCCTGGCCGGTGCCTTGAGGAGGTGCCACAATGCAAGAGGACAGGGCACAGAGAAGGTGGCTGGGAGCCGGTGTCAGGGCAGCGCGGGATGTGTGCTGGGGGGGAGTGGGGCCGGCGAGGCAGCCGGGCAGTGAAATTGGTTCGGAGAGGGCTCGGGGCTGTGGTACAGCCTGCCAGTGCGAGGGGGGCTCCTGTGCCTCCCCCCCGGGCAATGGCAGCTCCTACGGCAGGTGCCTCAGGGCAGGACCCAGCCCCCAGGCCAGGTACGTGCCGGCCTAGCGGAAGACACTGCGCAGTGGTGGCTGGGCGACGGAGGATGGGGAGCAGGAGGGGACGTGGGGCCAGGTGACGTTCTCACTGTGGAGCATGTGTCCACACACGGAGCTTGAGCCTGGCCCAAGGGGCAACAGCAGGATCAATGGGGAAAACGTCCTAGGGTTTGCCATGTGCTGGCCCATGTATGGGGCAGCCTCCCCAGGGCTTACACCGGGGCATGGCAAAGGCTGGGGGAATTCCCTGCAGGGTCTGGGCTGGCCAGGGCAGGGAGGGCCGCAGGCCGGCTGCCCAGGGGTGGCTGCCATTTTGAGTGCTTTGCAGCAGGTGAGCCAGGGGCCTGTGCTGTGGGGAAGATGGACGGTTACCCTGTCCTGGAGGGGAGAGAGCCTGTGTGCCCAGCCCCGCCCCAGGCGGCATCTGGGGCTCCCAGCCCTGATTCATGATCTTCTCAGGCTCCCAAACCACAGCTGTTTCCGCCCCAGCTCCCAGGGTCCGGGGACAGGACAGGAAATTTTCCCAAGGATAAAAATAGGTGAGTGGCAGGGGAGAGAGTCCTGGGAGAGTCCCTGGGCCTGGGTGGCACAGAGCTCCCGCCCTCTGCAGGAGGGCCGGGGGATGTCTGAACGAGAAGGGAGGCTGGCAGGCTGAGGGCTCCGAACGGGGCTCTGTCCCTGGCTGGAGTCGCCAGACTAGCTGTTGTCACTGCAGGGAGGGGCCCCAGCTCACAGACAGGCAGCATGGCCCTGGCGGGCGTGAGGAGGTGCGGAGAGCCCCTCCACTGCTCTGGCCCAGGGCAGCCACCAGCCCCTCACACGTGGGGCTCCCCAGAGCACGAGGGGGCGAGCGAGCTGCTGGCTGTGGAGGGCTCCTGCCCTGCAGCTGGGACAGCCAGAGTGCCCAGAGCGCAGCAAGAATGGCCCATTTGTCAGCAGAGCAGAAATCCCGCTCCGGAGCCTTTAACCAGCTTAGGGCAGGAGTGAGGGGATTTGCCGCCTGAGTTGGGCTTTGTGTCTGAGCCCCTGAGCCAGAGGCAGGGTATTGTGGGCTTGGCAGGGACGCAGCCTGTGCCCAGCAGCACATGGGAGCGTGGCAAAGCTCTGGGTGGTGCAGGGAGGAGTCACTGTCTGAGCCGGGGGACGGCGGCTGTTCATTAGCGGCCGCCCGACGGGGAGTCAGAGCAGCTCCCTGTCCCGCTGGGGTGTGTAAACGGGAGCAAGGTGCTGCGGGGGCTCCTGGCTCACGTCTTGCCCCAGGAGGGGCCGGGCGAGAGGGGCGAAGTGGAGAGCCGTAGGCAGAGTTCCCGGGGCATGGCCAGCCCCTGCCGGGGCAATGGAACGCGGCTCAAACGTGGCGCCTGGGCCCCAGATGAGCCTTCAAGCACAGAGGTCACCCGCCAGGCCCTGCCTGCCCAGCACGACCTGCTGCCCCCCCCCCCCCCCCCGGGATGGAGCTGGCTCAGCCTGCGGGCCGGGGGCTGGCACTGGGGGGTTCTGCAGGGCTCGGCGCTAGACCCAGTCCAGGGTTGGCACCGTCGAGCCGGAGGTAAATGCAAAGTGGCTGCGGGTGGAATTTGCGGCTGACATGCAGATTGTTGGGCTGGTGACTAGCCACGGGGCCAGCTCTGTGGGTCACTTCGCAGGCTGGACCTAGTCAGACAACACCCCCAAGGGCAGGGCAGACGGCCCTGCCTACGGACGGGGGCTGGTCTCTGGAAAGTGACTCTGAGAGGGGTTCTGGGGTCCCCATGAACTGCAGTTGAGTCTGAGTGTCCCGTGTGACCCTGCTGGGGAGCGTAAACGGGGAGGGGGAGCAGGAGCAGGGGAGGGGCGCAGCCTCGGGAAAACCGATCGAGGATCCGGCAGCCGGGGCTGGGGCCCGCTTTTGAAAAGGACATTGAACGCTCAGAGGGGCGCAGAGAAGAGCCCCAGAGCTGTCCTGTCAGGTGGGTCTCGGTTTGCTTGGTCCTGCCTCAGCGCAGGGGGCTGGACTTGATGGGCTCTCGAGGGCCCTTCCAGCCCCACGTCTCTATGACTCAAGGTGCTTTAGCCAAACCCGAGTGGCGGGGTCAGTCCGGGGGAGCCGGGGAAACGCAGGAGCTCAGACCAGATGAACCGTTGTCCCTTCTGGCCTGAGACACTTTGGATCTGAACCCAGCCCTAGACTTGCCCCCAGCTGCAGCTGGGCGCTGGGCAGGCCCAGACGGGGCCGTGCAGTCACCTTGCCTGGGTGCAGAGCGTGGCGCAAAGTCCAGCCTGCAGGGAGGGAGGCTGGATCCCGGAGCCGGGTGGGGGAGGATTTGCCTCCAGGGGTGGCCATGGTGGGCCTAGCGGAGGTGGGGGGAGCTGTGCCCTGGCTGAGAGGAGCAGCCACGTCGCCCCCAGGAGGGGGACGCCGGCTCTGCACGAACAAGGAGATGTGGTGCAGCCCCTCCCCCAGCCATCGTGAACAGGACAAGGGTTGGAGCTGGGCCCCGGGCCCAGCCACTGGGCGGCTTTCCCAGCATCCCTAGCAGTGGGAGCAGCCCAGCCCAAGCCAGGCCGGCTGTTGGGAGAGGGGGCTCTGGGGTGGGGCTGGGGCTGAGGGGTTTGGGCTTCAGGAAGAGGCTCTGGGGTGGGGCTGGGGGTTGGGGTGCGGGGGTGGGGGCTCGGGTGGGGGCGGGGGGTGGGGTGCGGGGGGTGAGGGCTCTGGCTGGGGGCGAGGGGCGGAAGGGGAGCAGAGCTGGGGCAGGGAGTTGAGGTGCAAGAGGAGGTTGGGGGTGCAGGCTACGGGCAGCACTTAATTCAGGCAGCTCCTGGAAACAGCGGCATGTCCCTCCTCCGTCCCCTATGCAAATGTGCGGCGAGGACCCTGGCCTGGCCGCAGGCACTGCCCCTGCAGCTCCCATTGGCCATGGTTCCCAGCCAATGGGAGCTGCGGAGCCGGCGCTTGCAGCGGGGGCAGCATGCAGAGCTCCCTGGCTATCCCCATGCCTAGGAGCCGGAGAGGGGACATACCAGTGCTTCCAGGAGCCATGCGGAGCCACAGCAGGCAGGGAGCCTGCTTTAGCCCCAGTGTGCTGCCAACTGGACTTTTAACGACCCGGTCCGCAGTGCAGACCGGTGCCGCCAGGGACCCCTGGCAGCCCTCCCAATGGTGCTGAACAAGCTCTCCCCATGGGCTCCCATTCCAGGGCCTGGTGTCTGCACAGCTAGAACGACTGCCTGGTCCCTGCCAAGGGCCAGGGGCCCGGCGACCAGGGTGGGACATCAGAGAGCTCAGCACAGATGTCAGCAGCAGCTGGGCCTCCTGCGTCAGGTCCCGCCAGCGCGTGGCTGGGCCCAGTGTGCAGCCCCTGGGGCCTCGACTCAGCGGTGGCCACCCCCCGAGCCAGCGCAGCCCCCGCATCTGCAGAGCCCCCAACAGGCTCCACCTTTGTCTCGTGCAGGTTTTCCCGTGAGCCAGCCGGGAGCAGCGGGGCCTGGCCTGGTCTGGCGGAAGCAGGTTGCTCCAGGCCGTTCCCGATGCGGTTTTGCAGCCCTAGAGAGGGATGTCCCAGCCACGCCTGCTCAGCCTCCTGCTGGCGCTGCTCTTCCACTGCCAGGTAAGGGCAAGGCCGGCCCGGCCCGCTGCCAGACCCGCCCTGCCCGGGATGGCTCTGCCGTGCCCAGCTCCTTGCGGAGCGGCTCAGGCTGAGGAACGGCAGGGGGATCCCTGGTCTCGGGGACCCTGCCCCTCTTCTCTGGCCCTTTGGGGGTGCTGCCGGCTGGTCGCTCACAGCCCCCCCACCCGCTGTCCCCCCTCCAGGGACCTTCAGCCCAGATCATGGATTTCCTCTTTGAGAGCTGGAAGGCCTACAGTGAGGAGTGCAACCACAACATGAGCCTGCAGCCCCCCCCCACAGGTGAGAGCCACCTGCCCAGCCCAGGTGAGCGTGAGCCCCGCATGCCTCCCCTCCCCCGCACAAGGGGCAGCCGATACAGCCGGGCTCTTGCGGGAGCGCAGGACGGGGACAGACCCTCCCCGCTGCCTGGGGGGAGAGCGGGGGGCAGGGGAGAGTGGGACCCAGGGCCTCCTGCCCCCTCAACGAGTGTCAGGCCCTGGCTCTGCACAGACCTCAGGCACTCACCTGGCCTGGAGACCAGCAGTATGTGCAAGGAGGGGCCATGGGGGCAATTCCAGGGGCAACAGGGGGACGAGGGGGCAATTCCAGGGGCACACGGGGGGGGCGAGGGGGCAATTCCGGAGGCACACGGGAGGGGCGAGGGGGCAATTCCAGGGGCACACGGGGGGAGGGGGCAATTCCAGGGGTACGCAGGGGAGCAAGGGGGCAATTCCAGGGGCACTTGGGGTAGCGAGGGGCAATTTTAGGGGCACACAGGGCGGCAAGGGGGCAATTCCAGGGGCACTCGGGGGAGCGAGGGGCAATTCCAGGGGCACTCGGGGGAGCGAGGGGCAATTCCAGGGGCACTCGGGGGAGCGAGGGGGCAATTCCGGGGGCCCACGGGGGGGCGAGTGGGCAATTTCAGGGGCACTAGGGGGAGCGAGGGGCAATTTCAGGGACACACAGCGTGGCTTTCGGGGTTAGTTTGGCAGCTATAGAAAAATATGAATTCTCCCCCCAACTCCTGCAATGGCCCCTCAGCAGCCCCCCCCATTTCTCCCCATTGGCCTCTCAGCCAGGGGGCACCCATTATGGTGGGGCTGGATGGCAGGGGGCTGGCAGAGGCTCTGGGACCCCCCATTCCTGCTCAGGGTCTCCCTTCTGCCTGCAGAGCTGGTCTGTAACCGAACCTTTGACAAGTTCTCCTGCTGGCCCGACACGCTGCCCAACACCACAGTCAACGTCTCCTGCCCCTGGTTCCTGCCCTGGCACAGGAAAGGTAAGTGCCAGGGCTGGCCCTGGCCTGCCCACGCTCTCCTGCGCTGCTGGGTGCACATCGGCAGCAGCTGCCATCTGCTCACCGGGCACCGGGGAGCTCTGACCCACCGTAGGCCGGCAGGGGTGGGGAATGGAGGCCGTCTGATGCCCTCTGCGGCATGCAGTGCCAGGAGCCATGGGCGGAGGTGCTGAGGAGAGCCCTGTGCTGGAGGGAGCCCGGATACTCACTGCCTGACCCGGCTGGCTAATGGGGCAGGGCAGGGGTCACTGGGTCTGGGCGCTGTCAGCCATTCAGGACCCTGTCACTGGCGGGGATGGGACCAAGAAGTGTGGGGCTCCGGCAGGCCTGGGGAGGAAGCGGAGTGCATGGGGGGCTGGCATGAGCAGGTTGCAGGGACTGGCAGGGAGAGCCCGGGGGCCCGGTGTAGGGCGCACGGAGGTCTCTAGCCAGCCGGTTCCCCATGTCCCCGTCTCCTCCCCGCAGTGAAGCACAGACACGTCTTCAAGAAGTGTGGGCCGGATGGGGAGTGGGTGAAGCGCCCCAATGGGCAGCACTGGCGAGACAGCAGAGAGTGTGAGATGGATGCAGAAGACCTCAAAGCCCAGGTCAGTGCGGTCGGGACTGGGGCTGGGCTGGGCCTGGAGCACCGGGATCCAGTCTCAGCTTAGCCCCACAGCAGCTGAGAGTTTGGTCTGGCACAGCAGCTTTGCCTCCTGCAGGGCCACAGGCCGTTCCTGTGCCTGGGCTCCATCGCTGCAGCCATGGACGGACGGGCCGGGCCCATGGACGGACGGGCCTGGCCCACGGACGGACGGACGGGCCCAGCCACTCAGCAGCTCCCGCCCTCTCGTTCTAGGATAAATTCGCCAGAACCTACGGCAGCTTCAGGATCATGTACACGGTGGGCTACTCGGTGTCCCTGGGCACCCTGCTCCTCGCCCTGGCCATCCTGCTGGGCTTCAGGTAGGGCTGGGAGAGGGGCTGGGAGGGAGCTGGGCCGGGCGTAGGAGCCGGGCGGGCACTGACAGGCTCCTGCTTTCGGCAGCAAGCTGCACTGCATGCGGAATTACATCCACATGAACCTGTTCGCCTCCTTCGTGCTGAAGGGCGTTTCGGTGCTGGTGATCGACGCCCTGCTCAAGACCCGCTACAACGAGAAGATCGACGACTACAACGTGGGTACCTGGCTCAGCGACGAGGTGAGCCCCGGCCCTCGGCCGTGCCAGGAGCCTGCGGGACCAGTGCCCTTCTGAGCCCCCCCCGATTCCTCTCCCTCCCCCCGGCCCTCGGCCGTGCCAGGAGCCTG
>ML677373.1:24863143-24887745 GCA_007922305.1 Dermatemys mawii
CGGCACAGCGCCCGGGCACGGGGGGGCACCAGCCACGGCACAGCGCCTGGGCATGGGGGGTTGGGCACTAGCCAGGGCACAGCGCCTGGGGATGGGGGATGGGCACTAGCCAGGGCACAGCGCCTGGGCATGGGGGGTTGGGCACCAGCCAGGGCACAGCGCCCGGGGATGGGCATGGGGGATGGGCCCTAGCCAGGGCACAGCGCCTGGGGATGGGGGATGGGCACTAGCCAGGGCACAGCGCCTGCCCAGGGGGTAAAAGCCCGTGGCTAGGATGAGGGTGGCGTGCCTGGCCTAGTGGCTGCTCTGCGTCCAGGCCATGCACCCAGTGCCCCTGTCTCAGTCTGTTCCCCTGGAGGAGCTGCCCCCAGAGTGTCTCTGTTTCCAAGGGGTTTGTCACCCGCTTCTGTCTCTTTGTCGTCCCCAGGGGCTCCCGTCCTGTTCCTCATCCCCTGGGTGGTTGTGAAATTTTTATATGAAAACATTCAGTAAGTAGAGGCACGTAAAGTCCGTGGGCAAAGTGTGGGAGTGTAGCTAAGTGAGTGAGGGGTGTGTTAAGTATGGGTGTGTGAGGTGTGGGCCCATGCAGTGCGTGTGTGACATCTCTGAGTGTGCTAGGTACATGTGCAAGGTGCAGGCACACAAAGTGAGAGTACAAAATGTGAGGTGTGGACATGCAAAGTATATGTGCAATATGTGGGCACACGAAGTGTGGGTGTGTAAGGTGTGTGTCTGAAGTGTGGGCATGTGCCAGCTTCATGTGCAAGGTGTGGGCATGAGCTGGCTGTGTGTGGGAGACATGGGTGGACCATGTGCGCAAGGTGTGGGTGTGGGCAGCCGTGCATGCAAGGTGTGGGCGTGGGCTGGCCATGTGTGCAAGGTGTGGGCAGGCCATGTGTGCAAGGTGTGGGTGTGTGTGGCCATGGGTGCAAGGTGTGGGTGTGGGCAGGCCATGTGTGCAAGATGTGGGTGTGGGCGGCCGTGCCTGCAAGGTGTGGATGTGTGTGGCCATGCATGCAAGGTGTGGATGTGTGTGGCCATGCGTGCAAGGTGTGGGCGGGCCATGCGTGCAAGGTGGGGTTTGCACCAGCTGTGCGTGTGAGCTCTGGGTGGGCCGTGCTTGGGAGGACCTGCTGGCCAGAGACTGGGTGGAGCCTGCACGTGGCAGATGAGTCCCCAGCCTCTCCAGCGGGGCTCAGACCCCTCCCCTGACTCGGGGAGATGGGCCCAGGGGGGTGGGCCGAGGCCTGATCCGTCCGCCTAGTGCTGCGCGGGGGCTCATTGGGGCACATGCACCTGTGGTTGTCTGCGTGCCTGGCAGAGGCTGCGCACAGTCTGTGCGCTCACGGGGGTGGTGTCTGCCCGTGTGGGCAGGGGCACGGGTCCGGGCAGGAGCAGATATGGGCCTGTGGGGAGCCCCGGCCTGGTTCACACGTCCCGGTCCCTCGTGGTACCTGGAAATCCTGCCACGTGCGAGGGCTGGGCTGAGCTTCCTGCTGGGACACGGGGCACACGGATGCAAAAGTGCCACTTCCCCCGTCACCCCCATCGCCCTCCCCTCCTAGGTGCTGGAGCACCAACAACAACATGGGCTTCTGGTGGATCCCCCGCTTCCCTGTGTTCCTGGCCATCCTGGTAAGTCCTCACCCCGCCCCGTCTGCACCGCAGCCCCCTCCCCGCTCCGCAGCACAAACCATAGGCACTGACTCCAAGGGTGCTCCAGGGTCCTGTGAGACACTCCCCCTCTCTCCCGTCCCTCCAGCCCAGGCACCTCATCCTCCTGCCCAGCCCTACTCCTGACACACACCCATGCCCTCACTCGCACACCCCAGCTGCTAACAGATCCCAGCTCCATGTTCAGCTTCCTTTGCCTCCTGCTCATGGAGCTGTTGGGCTGCAGTCGGGGCACGTTTTTCTACTTTGCTTCACCGCCTGGATGTGTCCTATCTTTTTCAATGAGAGCAAGTCTCCAGAATCACAGGACTCCAGGAGCTGGGGCTTTCAGAAAAACACCAAATATTGTGAGAGTTGGTGACACTGGGTTCCCTTGCATGGCTGCCCTTCCTGCGCTGGCTTCCTGGGGCTGACTAGACTCCCCAGGGTGCCTCTGAGACAGGGCTGGGCACAGTCATCTCCTCCCATTGATACGTCATGGGGCTAGGCCCACAAGCCTCACTAAGACTCCTTTGCTGGGGTGGGGACGCTCCACTCCCTGGCCCCCAGCCCCATCTGCCTCTCACCCTATGTCTCCCTTTCAGATCAACTTCTTCATTTTCATCCGCATCATCCAGATCCTGGTCTCCAAGCTCCGTGCCCACCAGATGCGCTACACGGATTACAAGTTCCGGTGCGTGCCAGGGACTGGCCAGCTCCCCAGGCCTCACCCCACCCTGGGCCCAGCTCTCCCCTCTCACCTTAGCGAGGCCGCTGCATGGCCGGCCCCATGCTCTGCATGTTGTGCCAGGGGACTCTGTGCGCCCATGGGACCCGGCTCTGTGCCCATGGGCCCCATGTCTGCAGTGTCTGAGGGAGGAGGCAAAATGGTGGGGCGGGGAGTGGCTGGCGCTGATTGGTCAGTCTCCCCGCAGGCTGGCGAAGTCCACGCTGACGCTGATCCCGCTGCTGGGCATCCATGAGGTGGTGTTTGCCTTTGTCACAGACGAGCACGCCCAAGGCACCCTGCGTTACGTCAAGCTCTTCTTCGACCTCTTCCTGAGCTCCTTCCAGGTGAGCCAGGCCTGGTGCCTGAGCGGTGCGCCCTCACGCACCCTCGCCCAGCCGCTGAGCTCTGTGGCATCCCCTCCCAGGAGCCTGGCCCGGGTCCTTCTCACGCCCTCTCTTCTTGCGCCCTAGGGGATGCTGGTGGCCATTCTCTACTGCTTTGTCAACAAGGAGGTGAGTGCGAGCGCCCGGCCCGGGGAGCCCGTTCCCTGACTGCATCCGCCCAGGTCCCCAGCACAGGCCCGGTGGGGGTGTATGATGGTGCTGTTCCTGGTGGGACCAGCTGAGAATGCCAAACCAGGACAAATTGCTTCAAAAGGGGCAATTACAGCGCAAAGCTGGGGTTTCTCCACCCTAAAGGCAAACCAAACCAGACAGACAGAAAAGGCTTTGGTTTCACCCCACTGGCTAGCCACAAGTCACACAAGCAATTCCCTAGACACTCCAGCTTCCCAGTATCACCACCAGCAGCCACCTGTCCTGGGGACAAATGGTTATGAAAACCAGTACCCCAATAAAAGAAAACAATTCTTCCCAATTCCAAAGAATCAGGCCCCAGACCCAGGTCAATCTACAAATCAGATCTTACCCACAAATCACACTGTTGCCAATCCTTTAGAATCTAAAATCTAAAGGTTTATTATACAAGGAAAAAGATCTAGGTGAGGGTTAGGAATGGTTAAAGGAAATCAAATACATGCAGTAATGGCTTGCATCAGTTGTAGAATAACTGCAGGTTCAAATCAGAGTCTCTGGAATACATTCCCTGGAGGAATGGGTCATCAATCCTTTGGCCAGAGCGCCCCTTTGTAGCAAAGTCCCATCCAGAAGTAGGAGCCAGGCTGGAGACTGGAGATTAAAGATGAAATGGGGATGAGATACCACCCTTTTATATCCTTCCCAGGTGCAGGAATGTTCTTTGTCCTTCGCTGTGGAAACTTACACCAAAATGGAGATTGAGTCAGTTGGGCAATTCCTGCCCCCCTTGCTAAGACACAGGATGTGTCTGCCTTCCCTTAATGGGTCCATTGGATAGCTGATAATCCTTAATGGGCCATCAAGCATGGCAAGCAACACAACACTAAGGGCTCTGAAATGTCCCCAACAGCCTAGCACAATATTTGGAAAGACAGACAGTACAGAGTCAATATTCATAACTTCAACTACAAAAATGATCCACACATACAGATAGCATACTCATAATCAGCAGACCATAACCTGATCGTGGACACCTTATATGACCCCCTTTATCTAAGATTTAGTGCCACTATAGGACCTTGGTTGCACCAATGGTCTATATGATCCCAGATAATTTCAGTAACGTGACAGGGGGACTCTGCTGCCCTGTGCCATCCAGGCCTCTATAGGGGCTCTGGGCTTGGCCTGGCCTGGCCGGCTGTCACCAGCTCTGTGGGAGCCGGGGCGCTGGCTGTCGCAGGCCCTGGGCTCACCCCGTCTGGGGCTGTTTGCAGGTGCAGTCGGAGCTGCTGAAGAAGTGGCAGCGCTGGAAGCTGGGCAAGGACCTGGAGGAGGAGTACAAGCACACGTACAGCCAGACCCCCAATGCCCGCAACGGAGGCAGCAGTGTTTGTGAGCAGCACAGGCTGGTGGGCAGCTGTGTGGCTGGCCTGGGGCTGAGTCAGCCCATGGCGCACACCAGCACCCACTACCTTGAGAAGACGGGCTGCAGCCTCGGCGAGCGGCACCAGTGCTACGAGTTCCCTGAAACAGCCGCCAGCAACTTCTGAGCCCCCCGCTACGCAGTCCGGCGCCAGGCCGGCGGGCAGCGCTGCTGGGCCAGGAGAGGGCGCTGAGGGCTCAGGCAGCAGGGACCTAACGCGAGACCCGGTGCCTTTCAGCCCCAGCCTCCCTCCACCTTCCGGGGGCCCTCTGGGGATCGGGGTGCCCGGGCCTGACGCCAGGCATGCTGAGGATGGAGTGTGCCCTGCTGGCCCTGTCCATCCTTGGGGGGCACGTGATGGTGTCTGGGCAGGAGGCCTGCACCCCGGCACAGAGCTCGCTGTGCCAGCCTGGCGGGGTGTAGGAGCCTGGGGACAGTGGGGGCAGGGGGTCTGCCTGCTGGGCCGTGTCCGGCTGCTTCCCGGTGAATTGCTCTCTGCAGTAGCTGTGTAAGTAGGCATGGGCCCCACGGGGCGGCGGGGCGGGCTGGCTGTGTGCGGCGTGACGCATCGCTCCATGGGATGTGGGCACCAATAAACTCGAGGGGGGGGTCTCATGGCAATGAGGGTCTGAGGCTCCTACTGGGGGGGCTGGGGGAGGGAGAAAGGCCAACACAGCTGGGCAGCATGAATGAGGTGAAGGTGCAAAGGCTATTGGGGAGAGGAGGGGGGCACTTGCTCCAAGGGAGGGGGTAAGGGAGGAGCTGGCACAAAGACGGGGGGAAGGACACATGCACAACGGTGGGCTGGAGGGTGTCTGCTGGGCAGGTGGGTTGCCCTGAATCACCCTTGGCGCAGGGCACTCCCCCCGGTGGAGTTGGGGGGCCGCCGGAGGGCAGGGTTGTGCCTGGCTGGCCCTCACTGGGCTTTTCCACCTGAGAAGCAAGTCCTGCCCCGGGCAGCGAGCGGGGCCAGGCTGTGGGCCCGGCCCATCCTAGGCCTGGCATGTCAGGCTCAGTCTCCCACACATCTGCCTCCTCCCTGGCAGCCCCCCAGCCTGACTGGAGCCTCCCTCCCCTGGCACAGGGCAGAGAAGGCAAAGGCCTCCCCTGCTCCAGGAGCCCGTTCCAGCCCTGGGAGGGCAGCGTCTCCCCTGGCCTGGCCACGAGCGGGTCCTCTGGGCGCGTGTGCACCGTGTGGGCGTCCCCCATGCACTGGGCCAGGGAGTGCGGCTGGCAGGACATTGGGGGTGAGAGTGTGAAGCATGGCAGGGGCAAGTGCAGCAGCTACAGCTCTACGGTCCCCAGAGCAAAGCCCGAGCGAGAGCATCTGCCCAGCGCCTCCTCCAGAAAAGCTGCAGCTGCAAGAGTTCGACCCCCACAGGCTGCAGGGGTCTCTGGCTGGATGGCGGCCCAAGAGGTGACCCTCCTGCAGGCCTGGTCGGCTTTGGCCAGGGGTAAAACACCAGCCGCTGGCATTTGGCTTGGAGTCGTGCAGGGCCCCAGCAGCATAGCAGGCATGCTACCCCACAGGTGTGGGCCCCTGCACACAGCCACGGGCACTGACCCATGCTGGGTGCCTCCCAGACCCTCCCCCCACATCACTCGTAAGGTGCTTTTGCACCCCATGTGAGCACTAAGCCATCGAAAGCGGCGGCTTTGGGAAAGGAACAATGTCCCTCGTGTGGGGGATTAGCCCGGTACGCCTGCCTGCTAGCTCTGCGCCACAAGCACGGCACGAACACCTGCCTGGGCAGTGCCCATGTCAGGACTCCTGGGTTCTGGGCCCAGCTCACTCTGCTGCAAGGACTGTACTAGTGCAGCTGGCAGCAAGGTGGAATCACGGGGTTACAGGCAGGCTTGGAGGCTATGGGGGTCGGGGAGCAGACTGGGGCAGTGAGCGGGTCTGCACAGGGTTACTGCTTAAGAGACCAGACCTGGAGGCTGGGGTGGGGCTCGGGCAATAAGACCCCTCCCAGCTGTGGCGTGGGGAAATTCCTGATGCATTTAAGGACCTTTTCGTGTTGCAAAGTGGCCTGAATTGCCTCTGCAGGGAAGGAGCCAAAACTACACCTGGGCTTATTGATTAAAACTGTCATAATGACCATTGATCTCCCATCAGTGCTGCCCACCCCCTTAGCCTGGCACCAGCGAGCTGGCGAAGGTGCTCGTGGCACGCCAGCTGTCTCAGCCCAGCCCCACTATGGGCCCTCACTGGCCCTAGTGCCACAGCAGCCTTAGGCCACTGCAGAGCCAGCTGGCGTTGACCCTGCTTCAGCCCAAGCAGGGCTTTTGGGAACCTGCACCCAGGGTCCCTGCTCTAGTGCCGCCCCACCCCCACCCCCGGACTCCCCCCCAAGCAGCGACTGCACTGATGCTGTTTGCCAATGCCAGGCCCTGCTCACGTGTGACTCCAGCAGCAGCCTCAGGCCCGGGTGACTGGGGCTCGGGGCAGGGTTGGGGAGAGGAGGGGGGGGGGCAGGGTTGGGGAGAGGAGGGGGAAGACACCGGGAGGGGGGCAGGTGGGTCTGTATTTGCTCCTCGGGGAGGGCGCTGTGCAGGTGGGGAACAAGAGGGGATGTGGTGGTACTGTGGGGCAGGGTGAAGGGGCGCTTGTGCACACACTCATAGCACGTGGCCCTTTGTCCCGCATGAGCTCAAAGCATTTTGTGAATGTGTCTGTCACCCAGGGAGGTTAGGGCAGAAGCGCCAGGGCACAGACCCCCGTCTCCCAGCACGGGAGAGCTGGAGCACTGAAATGCAGGCAGGGCCCAACCACAATGTGGCCAGTACTTGCCAGGGCACAGCAGCACGCAGTGATGCAGCCTGGCCGCGCTATGGGGAGGAGGTAATCACCAGCATTGTGTTTGGCAGCTCGCAGCCCACCTTGCCCTTAGGCAGCATGTGTGGCTGTCATTCCTACAAGGGCAGCACTGGTCACCTGCAGCCCCCGTCTTTCACCGGGGGGGGGGGGGTGTCTCCCCTCTGGCACGGAGTAGCTGTCAGCTCTGCAAAGCCCCAGGCCCAGCTGGCCCCAGCCCAGATGTGCTGCTCTCGGCTCATTTGGATAATGGCTGTGCTGAGCACACAATAATTTTCCGCTGTTTACTCGCCTGCTTCAGGCTGCCCCAGCCAAGCCAGGCCACAGCGCAGGGCTTGGTCTGGCCTGCTGCAGCCTGGCTCAAAGCTGGGCTGTTCCAGAGCTGAGCGGCTACTGACCGGGGCTCGGCCTCCCTCGGGAGCCAGGCGGCCTCAGGAGAAGAACGGAGCCCAGCCCTACATCTACTGTCGGTGGGTCAGGGGTGGTGATGGTCCTGGGGCAGTTAGATGCTCTGGGGAGGGGGGGAGGTAGTCCATTTTTGTGTGTGTGTGTGTGTGTCAAGGTCCCAATTTTTTGGTCACGGTCTTGTCAAGGTCCGAGCTCCAGATACAACGTTTTTAAAAATACAATAACGGTAACTCGTCGATGAAAAGCTTCGGGGGGGCCATTCACCCGTGTCTGGCGGTCCAGCTTTGGCCTGCGGTGTGCTCATTGAGTACCGGTACTCTGGGGCATTGCCCATGCCAGGCAGTGGGTGTCATATCACAGCAGCTCCCCCCCAGGGAGAGGCTCCCAGTCCCGAAAGGGAGCAGAGTGAGCACACAGCTGGCCCAGGGCGGATGGCCGGTGACGCTGCCTCGCGGGCGACAGGGTGGCAGCTCATCCACCCAGAACGCAGGCGGCCCGCGGGCACAGCCCTGGCTCCACAACGCACTCTGGCCCTGCACTGGTGCTGTGTTCGGGGACAGCAGGGCTGGAGCTGCCCGTCATGGCCAGCTGCTGACATCACTGGGGGCCTCCTGACAAGCAGCTAACGAGGCTAATTGAAGCAAATTGCTGGCACAGGAGGCGCTTTCTGAGAAGGTAAATACAGTCCCTGCGAGGCACCAGGCCCAGGGAGCGTGTGTTGCCATGGAGAACCCCTCGCCCATCAGCCTGGCACACGTGCCTGGAGCCCCAGCCCCACTCACTGGGCCAGGGCAAGGCTGGGTGGTGAGGAGGGGCTGGCTGAGGGGGGGTCACAGGCTCAGGTGCAGGGAGTAAAAGGAGGTGGGGAGGGGCTGTCCCACCCCTTTCCCTGGGGCTCCAGGCAGGGGAGGAAGGGCAGCCTGCAGCCCCTGCCTGTGGGGCCAGGCGAGCTGGCTGAGAGCGGAGCTGGGAGCCCAGCAGGGCAGGCAGTGCTGGACTGGGGGAGCAGGGAGCCCCGTGATGGGCCCCCTCCCAGGGTTACAGAGCGCTGCATCGTCCTCTCCCTTGCCAGCCCTTGGCAAGCCAGGACCCCACAGCAGGCCCTGCACTGGGGGGGGGGGGGGGGGGCGCCAATTCACATCCCGTAGCAGGACGTGTCCCCAGAAAGGAGGCGGCCCGACCGGAACAGAGCCAGCCCACCCCAGCCCTCTCCTCAGCACAGCTGCTCAAGCAGCCAGCGGCGCAGGGAAGGTCAGGGCCCCTCTGCAAGCCGGAGCCTCCCAAAGGGGTGTCAGGGCCTGGGACTGGCTCCAGGGACTCAACTGCCGCCGCCTTAGCAGCAGGGTCTCAGCGGCGCCGGAGCACGGAGCTGGTCGCATCAATCACAGCCCAGCACTCGGGCCCCCGGCTCCTGGGGGCGGAGGTGTCTCTGCTAGTGACACAGCATCTTAGTGACAGGTTCGAAGAGCAGCTGAGCACTGGGTGTGGGGGAGGGGTGTTCGGCAGCAGAGGGGGTCCCAGCCAGGAGCCAGCGCATCGGAGCATGGGGGCGGGGCGGGGAGCCCCAGGCTCAGCAGGCCCCTTGTTTACACGGACCAGGGTTTCCCGTGGGTGGGGGAGAGGGGGGGTCAGTGAGCTGGCATGTTGGGGGGGGGCAGGCCATGCTCGGGCACTGCACAGCAGCTGGTAGCTGCCAGGCTCTGCCTGGCCAATGCCGCAGATCTGCCCAGGCCACGCAGCACAACGGTGCAGTGATGATCCCTTCTCCGCCCATGGGTTCCCATGGCAACAGCCATCCCATGGGGTCACTTCACACCAGCCTGCAAAGCCCCACAGACCAGCCTGAGGCTTTGCCGGCCTGTGTTGGCCGGCACCAGGGTGGGGCTGAGGCCCTGTTGGCAGCACCCCCGGGGGGGAGGTGCGGGGGGGGGGGGGGCCAGCTCCAGCCCCTGAACCCAGTCCAATGTGTCCCAGCTCACAGGCCCAGGGGTCCCCAGGCCTGTTACAGACACAGGCCAGGCTCCTGTGGACAGGGGCGGTGCCAGACGGGGCGCTCCTTGTCCCTTGGACAGGCCTGGCTGAAGAGTGGATTAGCTGGTCGTCCCAGGGAGGCTGGTCCAATGGAGGGCAGTCCCAGCCAGGGGCTGGAGCAGTGAGTGGCTGAGCATGGAGCTCTCTGGCCAGCTGTGGAGATGGTAAAGGGACACCTGCTTCCCCAGGAGCCCACGTCCAGCCAGAGGAGAGCACGAGAGGCCATGATGCCAGCCCCTCCCCGCCACCCCCCGAGCACCTGCAGGCACAATGGACCAGGGCCAGCTCATGCTCAGCACAGGCAGGGCTCCGGCTCCCCCATGTAGCTGAATGATGCTAACCAGGCCCAGCACCTCTGGGAGGGCGAGAAAGGGCCAGGACATTAGACGCTCCAGGACATTAGACGCTCCAGGACATCCCCTGCCTGCCTACCCTCGCCCCTCCCCTGAGCTGTCTATGGGGGCGCACACCCGTCAGTAGGGTATTGCACCCCCCCGATGCCAACCCAGACTGGGCTGGGCAGAACGCACGTTGTAGCACCTCCTCTAACTCCCATGTTCTTCCACTCCTGACAGCCCCACGGCGTGTATACGCGCTCTGCCCATGGGAGCTCCTGTGGGCAAGAGCCCTGTCTCTGTGGGTGTCCGTGCTGTGCCCAGCATAGCAGACCCAGGGCACCACCGCACCAGCCATGCTGAATAACAGCTCCTTGGGGACGAGCTCCATCTACATCCTCACAGGGGCACCCATTTGGGCAGGGCCTGACACTTCTAGCTGTATCAACAGTGCCCCCTTCTGGCCAGGACTGGGAACGGGCCCCTCCAGGCCTTTGGGGTAAGATAAGGGCCCTGGTGGGTGGGCAACAGGCATGCCCAGCATCCTGCCCTGCCCACCAGGCCATGCTGCCCCTCGGCAATCCAACACGAGACAAGGGCCAATCCCCAGCAACCAGTGGCAATGCAGACACAGGCTCACTCCAGACATCACAAGGAGCCCAAACCTTGGGGTTGGTCATGTCTCAGTGTGACCAGCACTGAGACATCCACGGACCCAAGCCATGGGGACCCTGGGAACACTCTGCCATCTGGGGCAGCTGTGTCAGGCCACCTCAAGGGGAGACTCCTCACTAGTCCACCCACACAGAGAAAAAGGGGCTTGTGTCCCATCCGGTCCTCGTGGGGATTTCCAGCTGAAGAGCCCGTGAGAGCTCAGAGATGAAAATTCCCAGGGGAATCGCCCAGCCCCCCAGGATGAGGTGAAGATACAATGGCCATTTGAGGGGAAGGGCCCCAGGGGCCTCTGAAGTAATAATTGGCCCTATTGAGCTTAACTCTAAACAGTGTTGAAAGTTCGTAAGATGTCACAATAACCTACAACCCCCCAGTGCTGATGGGAAAAGATGACAAAGCAAGACAGACAGACAGACCGATCTAGTTCAAACCAAAGGCCTCCCCCTGCTATATCTCAAGGCCTGTACTAAGATCGTGTCTGGTGAACAAGAGAAGGGTGAGAGCAGAAACTGGTGAGTCAGCCTAATGGTGGACAAAATAATGAGGGGCTGAGCTGTTCCAGCCCTCTGGGGCCCTCAGGAGGAGGCTGCCATGTAGGGTGACCAGACAGCAAGTATGAAAAATTGAGATGGGGCAGGGAGTAATAGGAGCCTGTATAAGAAAAAGCCCCCAAAATCAGGCCTGTCCCTATAAAATCAGGACATCTGGTCACTCTAGGCCATGATGCTGGCTGCTTGAAAGGAGGGCATGCGAGAGAAGGGGAAGAGGAGTGAGCTTCACTATCATGGCTGACACCCCCTCAGTCTCCTGAGACCTTTTCCAGCCTAACCCTAGAGATGCCTGACCAGTTCAGGCCAAGAGTGGGATCTGCTGACATCACCACCTGCATGGGCACTGGCTAAATCCCAATCATCACCACCACTTCGTTGTCCGTCTCCCCACCCTCCCCAATGTCCTTTGCCTTCTCCCACCTTAGTTCTCCTCTCCTTGCCCGCTCCTTTGGCCCTCTGTTTGCTAAAAGCTGGCTTAGCCAGCCAAGATGGCACATTTCACAACACTGCTGTGAGCCTGTGATCAGAGAGGCAGCTTACTGCAAAGCCCTGAACAGCCCAATGATGGTACAAGTTTGCCAGGCCTCAGTGTTCTGATAAGAGCATGTGCCATGCCTGTGTGTTTCCAGCCGTGATGTTACAAGTGAGAGTCACAGCACAGGCAGATGCTGTATTTTCCATCTGTGTTGCTCTTTTCTTTCCTCTTGTGGGCGTTTGTCGGGCTTTGGATTTCTAGGAAATGTGATCAGACGTTAACAGCAGCAACGCCAGCTCCAGCTAACTGCTCTTTTCCCTCAGTCTTTCAGTCCTGATCTTTAATACCATTTGGAAGACTGTCTGATGGGGTACTCCCCACCTTACGTAAATGTTCTCCAGCTAAAGGCAAAGGGCACAGAAGATGTTGGTCACGTGAAGGCCTGACGTAATACTTTACATCTCAAATACTTGAACTGCTTTTCCTCCCCCACCCCTGTATCTTTCCTAAGAAGCTTCTGAGTGGTGCTTGCACCGTGGTACTAGGCAGGCTGAGATCTCTTTATACCAAACCCCAAACAGCATCATAGAAACACTGGGCTGGACGGCACTTTGAGGGGCCATCAAATCCAGCCCCCTTGCACTGAAGCAGGACCAAGCAAACCCAGACCACCCCTGACAGGGGTTTGTCTAACCTGTCCTTAAAAACCTCCAATGACAGGGATTCCAGAACCCTCCTTGGGAGCCTGTTCCAGGCCTTAACTATCCTGAGAGTTCGAAAGTGTTTCCTGATAGCTAACCTGAATCTCCCTTGCTGCATGTCGTCTACCTGCAGTGGACATGGAGAACAACCGATCAGTCCTCTTTATGTCAGTCCTTAATGTATTTGAAGACTGTTATCAGGTTCCCCCTCATCCCCCGGTCATCTTTCCTGAAGACTAACCAGGCCCAGTTTTTTTAACCTTCCCTCAAAGTCAGGTTTTCTAAACCTTTGATCATTGTGGTTGCCCCCTTCTGGGTTCTCTCCAATTTGTCCACATCGTTCCCAAAGTGTGGCACTTGGTATTGGCTACAGCATTCCAGTACAGTGGGAGAGTTACCGCCCATGGTTTACCTAGGCCAATCCTGTTAATACACTCAGGAATAGTTGTCTTTTCTGCAACTGCATCACATTGTTCACTCATATGAAATTTGTGATCCACTACAACCCCCAGATCCTTTTCAGCAGTCTTACCACCTAGCCAGTCATTTCCAATTTTGTAGTTGAGCGTTTGATTTTCCTTCCTGAGTGTAATACTTTCTACTTGTCTATATTTAGTTTCATCTTGCTGAGTTCAGACCAAACCACTAATTTGTCAAGGTCATTTTGAATTCTAATCCTGTCCTCCAACATGCTTGCATGCATCTCCCCACAGCTTGGTGTCATCTGCAGATTTTATAAGCACACTCTCCACTCCATTATCCAAGTCATAAATAAAAATATTGACTAATGCCAGTCCCAGGACTGAGCCCTGCAGTCCACACTAGATACGCCCCCCCCCCCCCCCGACAGCAAACCACTGATAAAGAGTATGGTCTTTCAACCAGCTGTGCACCCATATTGTAATAATTTCATTTAGACCACATTTCCCTAGTGTGCTTATGAGAATGTCACGTGGGACTGTGTCTAAAGCCTTGCTAAAAATCAAGATATATCACATCTGGTACTTCCCAGATAAGCCCTAAGCAAGTAACCTGGTCAAAGAACAAAATTACATTGATTTTTGCATGATTTGTTCTTGACAGAACCATACTGGCTGTTCCTTATAACTCTGTTATCCTGTATGTGCTTACAAATTGATTTTTCAGCTTGGAAAAGAGACAACTAAGGCAGGGGGTGGATATGATAGAGGTATATAAAATCGTGATTGGTGTGAGGAAAGTAAATATGGGCGTATTATTTACTGTTTCTCATAACACAACTAGGGGCACCAAAATAAATTAACAGGCAGCAGGTTTAAAACAAACAAAAGGAAGTATTTCTTCACAAAAAACACAGGAAACCTGTGGAACTCCTTGACAGAGGATGTTGTGAAGGCCAAGGATATAAAAGAGTTCAGAAAGAACTAGGTAAGCTCATGGAGGATAGGTCCATCCATGGCTACGAGCCAGAATGGGCAGGGATGGGAGACAGGGGATGGATCACCTATTCCGTTTATTCCCTCTGGTACACATGGTACTGGCCACTGTTGGGAAGACAGGATACTGGACCGTCTCAGTCTGGCTGTTCTTATGTAAGAGGGAGGAATTGGTAGTCAAGCTGAAGGTGGAAGGCAATTTGGGTGAAAGATCATAGAAACTCTTGTCACCTGTGCCCTTTGAACCTAGTTTAAAGCCCCGCTCACAGGATTAGGGAGCTGGTGCATGAAGATGCTCTCCTCCTCCTTAGCCAGGTGACCCCCAGCTCTTCCTGGAATGGCATCCTAGAGTGGAGGAAGCTGAAGCCCCCCCACAGATACTATCTGTGTGGTCATACATTCATCTTCAGGACCTGTCCTCACCTGCCCGGACCTGTCTTCAACAGGACGATGGAAGAGAACACAGCCTCGTTTACCACTGTTTAATTTTGAACATCTTCAAGGGTCATGCTAACAGCTTTGACCCTGGGCCCACTGATTCCATCTAAATTAATACACCACCTCCGAGCTCAGGGGTGCTCTGTGCAATTGGTGCATAGCCGCAGCCTGGAGTGTGGAAAGAGGGGCTGTGTTTCCTACACACCGTGTGATTGGGGGAGCTGCAACTGTGGTTTCAGGCTGACAGCAACATTAAAGCTGTCCCCTGCCTCCCTTTGCATCCGCTTTCACCCCTGCCTGTGGACTGGCTGAGCTGGGGCTGCACCCACTTCCACCCCAGAGACCTGGGTCCTGACTCTCCTTGCAGAACTGCAGCCTCTGTAGTAATGGAAAGACTTTAAACATCAAAACTGGGAAGAGTCACTGGAAAAGCAAGAGCTGTGGGTGTGCATGGCTACACCTCTGCTTGAGCGGTGTACAGCTATGACTGACTGGGGCATGAGGCTGAGAGCGAAGGGGTGTGGAACCTGCAGAGGGACCAGGGAGCGTGCATGCCTGGCAGCAGCACTGTTGTCAGGTGTCTCCTTGCTCCTTAGCTGGGCCCCCATGGGGGAGTCCACTGGGTCTCCCCAGAGTCGCCACCAGTAATGCAAGACCATCCCGCCATTCCCCCGGGGCAGGGTGTCCTCTGAGCCGGTCCCTAGCTCTGCATGCACTGGACAGCAGCCCAGTGGCTGAACCAAAGTGGGAGCACGGGTGTAAATCAGCCCCGTATCCAGCAGAGCCAGCCATGGAGAGCCTGGAAGCAATGGAGAGATGTGCACAGAGACAAGCTCAAAAGGACTAACCAGCTTTTATTTACAACACTCCTCAAGTGACAGACCGAGCGAAAGAACAACGTGGGTCATGGACTTAACAACAAAGGGAAGGTAACAGTGACCACAAATCCTGCCTGCACCGCTCTTAGCCCTGCAGTGCCTGGCTGCCAGGGCCTGCCACCATCTACAGGCTGCTGGGCTCTGGGACCACCACGCTGCTGCAGTGCTGGTCACAGCTCCTCGACTGGTGGGGTTGTGCTTCACAGGGCAACAGTGGTGGCAGAACCACTCCGAGTGGGGCCATGCTGAGACCTCCCCCAGCCTGGTCAGGTACGAGGGTCCCAAAGTGCTTTCTGAGCCCGGGGGTAGGGAGAGGGCTTCAGCCTGGCACTGCAGAGCAGCCTGCTGTAAACAGCCCTTGCTAAGGGATGTCTTTTGGGAGTGAGCTGGGCTTTACGAGGGGCTGTGTAACAACCTCCCCTCCAGGCCCACCCCACAGAATAGGAAGGGGGTTACTTCCCGGAGGGGGACAGGAAGAGGCAGGAGGGCTGGGGAATCCCTCTAGCACTAATGTTGGGAGATGTCACCCAGGCAAGGCCGCAGATAGAAACAACTTCCCATAGCCAAGCCTCCCCCACCTCACCCTTCCTGCCTGGAAGGAGCTCCCAGGGCACCTGGCAGGGAGCGGAGAATAATCCCCAGCTCCAGCAGTAAATGCACCTTGGTCTCTGGGGCTCAGGGCCAAGGGTGCCCCCCTTCTAGCTCCAGTGGGGCAAGGCCTGGCAGGAAGCAGCTCTGCCCCCCGAGCCAGGAACCTGCCTCAGCCCACTTACGGGGAAGAGAGCCAGTCAATATCTTGGAGTCCCACAATCCCACAAGCTGTTAGCAGCCAAGTGCTAGGGGCTCAGCTGCGAACTAACCCCACCCACTTGACAAGCAAGAGGGGGGGGAAGGGTCGCCTGCCCAGCAGCACGGCTGTGGGGAAGGCCTGCAAGCCCAACAGCATTGAGTCCTCATGGGCATGGGGCACCCAGCAGGGGCCAACAATGCATGCGTCTCCACCAGCCTCTGAACGTGCCCTGCCCTCTCCTCTCAGCCTGACGGCAGCAAGAGCTACTCCTCAATACTGGGGAAAGGGTGAACTAGGCTTGGCCTCCACTGGCCCAAACGCAGCCACTCAGCTCTGTCCTCCCTAGCACCACAGCCCCATGGTCCTTCCCAACCACTCGGCAGCCAACAGAGCAGCCCCGGGCCGACTGAGGACAGAGCTGGGAGGAAGAATAAGCTGACTTTGTGGGCCGAACACACGGCGGGTAGAGAAAGGCAGCTCGAGGCCAGGCTGCAGGGAAGGGGCAGAAATCCAGTACAACATGCTCTAGGCATCCGCAATGGAGTTCAAACCTGGGCAGCTTCAGAGCCAGCCCCAAAGGCGCCCAGCTCTTCCACGGGCAGAACACAGACCAGAGGAGGAAATCAACACAAAATCTTCAACTTAAATTTGCTTGAGGACACCAGCCAATCAGCAGGCAGAACCTGCCTTAGGATTTCTTAGCGTCCTGTGTGTTTCTCCTCTTCAGATCGCTCAAGTCAACAGGTTTAAATGCTGTGAGAAGGAAGGGAGGAGAACTCAGTGCGGGGGCTGGGTATCACAACCCCTCCCCACTGCCAGCATCACCCTACCCCCTGCAGGACTCAGTGCAGGGCTGTGCTCAGCTCTGCGTCACTCCTCCACAGGATCTGTGTTGCCAGCACCCGCCAGGCCCAACACACACTCTGCAGGAGTCCAGGCTCAAGAGCCACCGGTTTCCTCTGCCCCTCCTCAATCTGTCACCCCCATTCCCCCTCCTGTAGCTGGATGGAGTGGTCAGAGCTGTCCATTCACTGGTGTCCCGAGGGGTTCCTCCTCTCTCAGCAGCCAGGGCTCTGCTCCACTTACCTCAGCACCGCTGGCACTTGTTCCCCTGGATGGGCCAAAGACCCCACAGGCAAACTCACCCTTTAGGCTGGGGTTTGGTATCTTCTCCACGTACTCTTCCACCAGGCCCCTCTCACTGCCCGACATCTGGTTGCGAAGGTCTCGCTCCACACACTGCCAGGCTGGGGAAGGAGCACAGCGAGAGAGGGAAGAGAGGATGCTGTGCCTGCTACACAACATGCCTAGGGCTCCCTCCAGCTGCTCCCACACTCTCATCCCCGCCCCCAAGAACCCCATTTCCCTGCACACACCAGGGATCTTCAGTTTCAGAGAGTTAAAGGCCAGAAGAGACCATCGGATCATCTAGTCTGAGCTCCTGTATGTCACAGGCCATTCAATCGAATCCAAACAACGGTACTGGTCCATTACTCAAGGGAAGTGGCAGAACTGTCAATAAAGCTGCAGAAACAGAAGAATTCTATTTCTGTTGCATATTTGGGGAAATGCCACGTGATGCAGTCACATCAGATGACGATGATAAAGAAACACTTTCTAGTCCAACTGTGGATGTTAAACAAAAGCTACGAAAGCTGGACATTTTTAAATCAGCAGGTCCAGACAACTTGCATCCAAGAGTTTTAAAAGAGCTGGCTGATGAACTTGCTGGACCATTAATGTTGATTTTTAATAAATCATGGAACACTGGAGAAAAACCACTAGAAATGACCTCACTCATCGATTTCACCCATTAACAACCACTTTGAGATCTGTCAATGAGACAGTTTTTAATCCATTGAACACGTATGTCCTTTTAATTCTATATAATGTAAGTTTTTAAATAAAAATTATATGTGGTACCAAGTCAAATGTCTTGGAGAAATCTAAGTTTACTATATCAATACAGTTGCCTTTATCAACCAAACCTCTAATCCTGTCAAAAGACAACAGGTTTGTTTGACAAGACTTGCCTTCACGTTAATTATATTTTTAGCCTCTAATTCTTTGTTGACTGAGTCCTGAACTAACCATTCCATTATTTTACCCAGGATCAATGTCAGGTTCCCAGTCTAAATCTTGCTGGGTCATCCCTTATATCCTTTTTAAATTCTGTAATTACATTTGCAGTCCTCCTGATCTTTGGAATTTCCCAGTTTTCCATGATTTGTTAAATATTAATATTAGTGATTCAGCAAGAACCTCAGCAGTTCCTTTAAGATCTTTGGGTGGGAGTTATCTGGGCATGCTGATATGACCGTGGCTAATTTGAGCAGACGCTGCCTCACAGTCTCCTGTCTTGTTACAGGCAGTAAACCTTCTATTCCATCCACATCATAGAAGTTGGACACATAAGAACGGCCATATTGGGAAAGACCAATTGTCCAGCTAGCCCTGCATCCTGTCTTCCAGCAGTGGCTGGTGCCAGATGCTTCAGAGGGAATGAACAGAACAGGGAAATTTATCAAGTGATCCATCCCTGTCATCCAGTCCCAGCTTCTAGCAGTCAGAGGTTTAAGGACACCCAAAGCATGGTGTTGTATCCCTGACCGTGTTGGCTAATAGCCATCGATGGACCGATCCTCCACGAACTGACCTAATTCTTTTTCTAACCCAGTTACACTTTTGCCAGGGGATGTTGTGAAGGCCAATGAGCTTCCCAGACTGACTGCGGTATAGGAATTATAGAACTGGAAGGGACCTTGGGAGGTCATCTAGTCCAGTCCCCTGCACTCAAGACACTATGCACAATGTGAAGAAGTGCTTCCTTATGTTTGTTTTAAACCTTCTGCCTATTAATTTAATTGGGTGACCCCTGGATCTTGTGTTATATGAATGGATAAACCACACTTCCTTAATCACTTTCTCCACACCATTCCTGATTGTAGAGATCTCTATCATATGCCCCCTTTAGTCATCAGTTTTCTAAGATGAACTGCCAGCCTTTTTAATCTTTCCTTATATGGAAGCTCTTCCATACTCCTAATCATTTTTGTTGCCTTTCCCACCCACCCCTCAATTCTAATATCTAATTTTAACATGGGAACAACCAGAACCCCAAACAGTATTCAGGTGGGGGCACCATGGACTTATATAGTGGCATGATTATATTTTCTGTTGTATTAGCTATCCCTTTACTAATGGTTCATAACACTGTTAGCTTTTTGGCTCCAGCTGCACATTGAGCAAATGCTTTCAGAACTATCCAGGATGGCAGCTAATTCAGTCCCCATCATTTTGGTTAGGGTTCGGTTGGGATCATGTGTTCCAGTGTGCATTACTTTTCATATATCAACACTGAAGTTCAATATCAACACACTGCCATTTTGTTGCCCAGTCACCCAGTTTTGTGAGATCCATTTGTAACTCTTCGCAGTCAGTTTTGGATTTAACTAGCTTGAGTAATTTTGTATTGTCTGCAAACTTTGCCACCTCAACATTTACCCCTTTTTCCAGAACATTTATGAATCTGTTGAACAGCACTTGTCCCATACAGATCCCTAGGGGCACTGCTATTTACCTCTCTCCATTCTGAAAACTGACCAGTTATTCCTACTCTTTATTTCCTATCTTTTAACCAGTTACTGTTTCATAAGAGGACCTTCCCTCTTATTCTATAACTGCTTAGTTTTCTTAAGAGCCTTTGGTGAGGGACTTTCTCAAAGGCTTTCTGAAAGTTGAAGTCCACATTTGGTGACACCCACAAAGACGTCTAATAGACTGGTGAGGCATGATGTCCCTTTACAAAAGCTGCATTGATTTTTTCACAACCAATTGTGTTAATCTGTGTGTTTGATAATTCTGTTCTTTACTATAGTTTCAACCAATTTGCCTGGTACTGAAATTAGGCTTTCTGGCCTGTAATTGCCAGGGTTGCTTCTAGAGTCTTTTTTTAACAGATTGCATTATATTAGCTATCTTCCAGTCATCTGGTACAATTTGTTTATCCCCTTTTCTATATTCCTCACTAGGATAGGACTTCCAATTTCTAAAAGGATGCCTTTTTGTCTATAACCACTTCTTATACTCTGTTGTTTAGCCGAGGTGGATTTGTTTGGTCCTCTTACTGTTTTATTTCTTTTAATTTGGGGGTATACATTTTGTTTAAGTCTCTATTATGGTGTTTTGAACTACTCTCCCTACAGTTTGCAGGCATTTCACCCGTGTGACTGTTCCTTTTAACTTCTGTTTAACTACCTTACTCGTTTTTGTGGAGTTCCCCTTTTTGAAGTGGTGGATTTCTTTATCTTCCCCATTACAAGGATGTTACATTTAATTACATTATGGTCATCATTACCAAGCAGTTCAGCCATATTCACCTGTTGGACCAGATCCTGTGCACCATTTAGGACTAAATCAAGAATTGCTTCTCCCTTTGTGGGTTCCAGGACTAAGCTGCTCCAAGAATTAGTCGTTAACAGAGTCTAGAAATGTTACCTCTGCATTCCGTCCTGAAGTGACATGTATCCAGTCAATACGGAGCTAGTTGAAATCCCCCATTATTACTGGGTTTTCTATTTTTGTAGCCTCTCTAATTTGCCAATCACGGTCACCATCCTTGTCAGATGGTTGGTAGTATATTCCTATTGCTATAATTATATATATTATATATTATAAATTGCTATATTCCTATTGCTATAATCTCGTTATTCAAGCATGGAATTTCTACCCATACTGATTCTATAGTACAGTTTGTCTGATTTTAAGATGTTTACTATATTTGACTATACTATACATCTTCCTACTTCATTCCAAATACAGAAATATCTAGTGAAAATTTCTGCATCTCTATTTACAATTTTATTATGTCATGGGGTATTTCTTGTTCTGAATATTTTTTAAAAATGCCTTATCTTTAATTCTATTGCCCATTGATATTTCACTGATTCCTCTGGCTTCTCTTACCAATCACCCATATTTTTTTTAACTTTTACCTTATATAAATTGCTATTTACTTCCATTCTTTTATTTTTTTGATATAGATATAGCTATAGATATATCGCTAGATATAGCCTTATTGCCTTTTCCACAACTCCTTTTAACCAGACTGGTTTCTTGGCCAGCATAACGTTCTCCATATGTGTAGAATCATGGCTTTTTGGACATCCAATAGGATATCTTTGAACAAGTCCCAGTTTCCACTGACACTTCATACTTTAAATTTAATGTCCCCAGAAAATTATGGCAACAATTGCTTTTAGCTTTGGAAAATTAGCCCTTTTAAAGTTCTAAATATACATATTAGTGTTTGGTGCTGTGTTCTGTTTGCACAACAAAATGTAAGGAGATCATGATCACTGGTACTCTAGGCAACTGGCAATTTTTAGGTCACCAAGTAACAATTCTTTGTCCACCAGAAAGAGGTTCACCTCATCTTCCCAGTCCCCATTTCCTTATCACCCTGCTCCCCAATCCAACGCGTCTCCCTCCAACTTCACAGTGGGATCACATACATGAAAATGCCTTCACCGTGAACTTGGGAAAGAGGAAAGACTGCAGTAGGAGGATAGAGAGAGCAGGTATCTGCTGAGCACACAGTCACCCAGGCTCCCGCTTTAAATGGCACGTATGCACTTGAAGGCTGACACCTCCCTTCAGCCGGACTGCACCCCCCTCCGGAGGTCACTTGCCAGCAACTCCCTATGGGTGGCAGCTCACAGACAGACAGACACAGCACAGTTACAGTCAAAGGTTTCTTTGCAAACCTCAGAGATTGAAGCTTCATTTTGCTTTTTAACTGAAGGACTAAATTCTCCAGAAATGGCCAGGGCCAAAGGCACGCCAGAGACAACCATCACACACCTGAAAATCCTATTCTGCCAGGCCTTGCTCCTCTCCATAGCGTCACGTGACCCCGGGGACTCAGCAACACAAACACTGTCTGTTTTCTGTGTGTTCATTCAGCAATGGCTTCATTCAGTCAGAGGGCATTGCTCTTGGGCTATGGGATGTTGTTGGAAAGACCTTCCCAGACACTGGCAGGGGATGAGAAGCCCTTAGAAGAGGGTTGTTCCAGCCTCAGCCAAGCTTTGGAAGGGGCTTCCACACACACTGGGTCCCTCTTCACTTGGACTGATCAAAATCAGTTTGATTCCGCTCTCCTTGCCTGACAGGGGTTTCCTCAGCACAGCAGGGTCAGGAGACATGAGAGCACAACAGCTGCTGAGACAGGGACTGTCTCACAAGGGAGTTTTACCTGGGCCTGCTTTGATTTGCTTCACGTGCGCGGTAAGGCCTCGCTCTTCTGGCTGAGAGACTGAGATGTCTGTTTAGAGCCTGTGAATGAGCAAAGCCACGTCTGCCACACAGCAGAGGCCACCAGCCAGTGCCTGCTCTGGGCTCATCCCAGTGTTGTGATTCTGCCATAGCAATTGGTGGGTAACAGAGTCGCACAGCAACATAGACTCTCACTGCAAAGCATATTAAGTAGTCGTGTTCCTCTCCTTACCACCACTGTGTAAAGAATGGAAACTGATGGGCCCTGGGCTATCAACATAGAGAGAACAGCTCAGGAGCACACGAGGGGATGGGCAAAGTGCCACACTTCCTCAGCTTGGGGAGGGAGCAGCAGCCACACTGTTCTCTGACTGCTCCTTGCCCGCTGCTCTGATGAGGCACCATGGCAGGAATCCTCTTGTGGAATTCCAAGGCTGAAAAGCAAGCAGCACCAGAGGGGAAAGGAGTCTGGGAGAAAATGGGGGGTGGGGGAGTTACAGATCCTGGATCACTCCAGCCCGGCCCAGGAGATTCCCACTCACCCACCTTCATAAATGAAGCGCACGTTCTCCTCATGAGCAGGGGTGAAAATCTCACTGCTGTTGCTTGGGGAGCGAGGGCTGCTGTTCCTCTTGCCATTGTAAACGACCCTGGAGACAGGGGAGCTGAAACCAAAGCATAAATCCTGATGAGAGCCTATAGGCAGATGGGGAGGCGTGCAAAGCTCTGGAATGAGCCTCAGAGAGGGAGTGCAGGAAATCCTGCAGCAAAGGCACTGGCGCTGGCGCAAGTAGCCGTGCAAGCTGGCACCTCCCCAACCCTGAAACCAAGAACATGGCCCTGAGCTCAGAAAAAGTAAAGCCATTACTGTTCATCCCTGCCTTGCCTCATGGCATTCCCCCCAAAGGGATTCCATGACCCCGACCTCATCCACAGGCTCTGCTATGCGTGAAGTCTCTCACCTGGTCATGGCTGCCTCCTTACTCAGACCTCTCTAGTCCTGCCTTTGCCAGCGCAGACCTTGGCAGATAGGAGATAGACACTGAAACAAAGTGAAACGGAGCAAAGTGTGTGTGAGACCCACAGTGTGTCAAGACTGCCAGCAGTCACCCCCAGCTGCATCACAGCCTAGAGAGGTCACAGAGAGACCCAGGGAGCCAGCTCCTTAGCTTAAGTCTGGGTGGCTGCAGCTGACCCCAGCTGCTGCAGTGCGCCTCAGGAAGTGAATGAGAAGGATTTCAGATGCGGGTCTTACTCCTTTAACCCTATTGTTGGCAATGCCAGGAGGGCTCAATGCCATCAGTGATCAGGGCAATGTCAGTAGAGATGAAGTTGTACGATGTCCCTACTGTGGGCACAGTTATACTGGTATAAAAGTGCTTATAACCAGGATAGCTATTCCCACACAGCAAAGAGAACAAGCTATAGCCAGACAAGGCACCTCTGCCCCAGTGCATCCACACTAAGGCTTATACTGGTATAACTACACTGTTAAAAAACTGAGCCCTGGACCAACAGCTCTTCTGGCACTGCTGCTGTGCATGCAGCAGGCTTTCCGGTGCAAAACAGCAGCAAACTTGTGTCCCCCTGGAAGAGAGGAGGGGAGACACATGCAGGATGATGCTGAAGTCTGCCAAGGAGAATAAACAAAGAAAAGGTCAGGCTGAAGAGCTGGATCAGCTTCCTGGCTCCAAACCCCGTACCCACCCCTGCTGGGGGGATGGCCATTGCTTGGGACATCTAATACCATTCTGGCCAATGCACTAGGAAATGGGGGTGAGGGAAGGAGCAGAACAAAACCCCTGGCTGCTGTGGGTCTGGGGGAAGGGGTGGGGACTCCTGCAGACTGCACACAGAGGTGCCCATGAACCAGGTCTGGCTGGCATTACTCCCAGCATGCACGCCCCAGTCCAGGCTCTCCCAGGGGTATTTTTGAAGACTGGCTCTATGATTAGAAGGCACTGGGCTGAGAGCAGTAATGCCTCCAGGGGTTGGGGTACCAGTGCTGCTCTTGTCACTAGTCCTGTGCCCTCCTCAGCTATAGCCAAGGACCTGCAGGCGGGGCGGGGGTGGTGCTGTTATTTTAGGATTAAAGGGGATTCCTTTCTGCTAGATATAGGCAGATATGCACAGATGTGTCAGGCCCATTGCCACAGCAACACCCAGGGCATGGGCCTTGCAGGGACACAGCAGCCTGTTGCAGGGAGAGTGGGGACACATGGCTCTCGGAAGGGGCACTCCTAACCAGGAACTGGATAAATTCATGGAGGTTAAGTCCATTAATGGCTATTAGCCAGGATGGGTAAGGAATGGTGTCCCTAGCCTCTGTTTGTCAGAGGGGGGTGATGGATGGCAGGAGACAGATCACTTGATCATTACCTGTTAGGTTCACTCACTCCGGGGCACCTGGCATTGGCCACTGTCGGTAGACAGGATACTGGGCTGGAGGGACCTTTGGTCTGACCCAGT
>ML677373.1:24898221-25018677 GCA_007922305.1 Dermatemys mawii
GGCCTGCACACCCTGCCCCCCCTCTCCCGGAGCCCAGTCTGGCCAGGTAAGTGTCAGCAAGGCTAAGCCAAGCCCGTGGCCACTGGTGGCTGCTGACCTGGCTATGTGGGTGTAGCCACCACTGCAGGCCACGTGCAGGGGTGTCCAGCCATTCTCGTCCGTCTGGTGGATGTCCGCGCCATATCGCACCAGCAGTTTGACACAGTCGAGGTTCCCGGAGAGCACAGCTTCGTGGAGGGCTGCCATGCCTGGGGAGGGGACCCGTCAGCTGCAGGGCCATGGGGAGGCAGAGGGACCTGCCCTCACTGGGTTCTGGGACATGACATGGGGCAGGGAGTGGAAAGGGCCCCAGCTCCCCTCCCCCAATCCTCGAAAGAAGCTGGCGCCAGGTCATATTTTCCCCTTACTGGGGTAAATGGCTCCTTGAGTGGTTCAGGCTCTGTAGGAACAGGCCTGTGAAGCCCCCCCCCCCACTCGCCCTCCCTCCGATCCAGGCAGGGAGAACTGCGGGGGGGGGTCTGGTCAGTGCTGTGCCAACCCAGCCCTAAGCTCTGCCACCAATAGCCTGCACGTCTCCTCCAGGCCCCAGCCCTGCGTCACCGCTGGGTGTGGGCGCACGGTTCAGCCCCACAGCTGAAGTCATTGGTGTGGCTGGGCGGGAGCCTGGCACCCAAGCCAGGGGTACTTTAGAGGGGGGTCTCCAGGCCTTTTCTGACAGGGGCTGTGACAGTGTCATAAGGGGCAACCAGTAATAATGACAGTGGCTGTCACACCGCTCCCGCCGGCACCAGCTCAGTCATCGGACTAACCCCAGCTCTACATGCAGGCAGCAGAGTCCTACATGTGGGGAACGTCACCCAGTAAGTCAGCATCAGAGTAGGTAACCGAACCGAGGAGTCCTGGCACCTCCCCACCTCCCCTAACCACTAGGCCCCATTCCCTTCCCAGAGCTGAGAACCCAGGAGTCCTGCCCCCGCATCTCCCCTAACCACTAGGCCCCATTCCCTTCCCAGAGCTGGGAACTGAGGAGTCCAGGCTCCTAGTCCAGTGCTCTGACCACCAGCTCATGCTACTTCTTTGGGCCTCTCCATTGCCGTTCTGCTCCCTGATACTGGCCTTTCGTGCTTTGTAGTCACGGTACGTGGTGCTGCTGTGCACATCAAAGGGCACTGAAGGGCTGGCTCTGGCCATGTCTGCTGGGGTGATGCATCCCCACACTACTGGGTGCCCCTCAGCCTGGCATCTGGTGCTGGGCTAGTCCTGCCCATTGATGCTAGTCGGGGGATGGGAGCCAGACCCCTCTGCCACCACCAGCAGGGTGTGAAGTAACTTCATTATAGTGGGGGTGGGGAGTCTAACACCCTGCTCTCCATGGGGTAAAGCTCTGCCTGGCCCATCCCCTGCAGGGGCAGGCTCACCCACCCGGGAACCCCCTGCTGCTGCCTGCCCATTAGCTCTGCCAGCATCCCAGGTGCTACTCACCGGAGGGGTAGAGGGTGCTCAAGGTGACCTTCCTGGCCCGGATAAACCTGCCCACCTGCTCCAGGTCCCCCAGCCGGATGTTGTCCTGGAAGACGATGTCGTTGGGGAAGCGCACCGTCCGTGCTGGCTTGAGGCGCTGGGCGCACCCGCGGTACCGGGGCAGCGAGGCCGGCTCGTAGTATTTCATGCTGGCGGACCCCTTGTGAAGCCGGCGAGACGGCTCAAGGGCAGAGACCCAGTGAGGCTGCGACAGCCTGGGTGAGCGGGTGCAGGAGGCAGCACTGACCCCCCAGCTCAGCGTCAGAGCACTGCCCACTCCTCTCCCCTGTCCTGGTCACTTCCTCCTTCGACCAGAGCGCCGCAGCCACTAGTTCTGCAGGGGCCTCTCCTGGCAGCCGCGAACAGCCACTCTCAGAGCAACGAGGAAGCGATGAGTGTTCCCAGTCCCACCGAGCGCAGTGCTGAGCTCAGTGCCAGACTCCCTGCTCGGGGCTGACGGGCTCCACCAGCAGTCCCGTTATATAGCCTCCTGCTGGCTATTTTGGGGACATTTAGCTCATGCCATTTGCCATGAGGTGCTGTAATAGAGCTGCCTTTGCCTTCGCCCTCCCACGTCTGGCACAGGTTAGAGTCTCATCTTACAGCCTGCTGGTTAGTGTGCTCATCTAAAGGGTCAGGCCTATGCGTGTGCAGACCCTGGTACCTGGCCCCGCTGCAGGGTCCCTGTGGCATGAAAACCAGGACCACTAAGAGAAAAGGCACGAGGCCATTAGGAACAGGCCTGGGAAGCCCAGGGACTGATGCAAGCAGCAGCCTGAAGAGGCGTGACACAGTGATGTGTCAAGGCCACAGATCAGAGAATCAGAGAATCTCAGGGTTGGAAGGGACCTCAGGAGGTATCTAGTCCAACCCCCGCTCAAAGCAGGACCAACCCCAACTAAATCATGTAAGATGCCAGGTTAACGCTGAGGTCATTCACTTTCCGGTGCCTGTGCAGATCCCCACTCAGGCGAGGCTGGCGCTGCACGGCCGCAGTTCATTGCTATGCTCGGGGTAGATCCCATACAATGTCCTACAGCGGCAGGAGTGCTGCTCGAGGCAGCCCAAGCTCCAGCAGCAGAGCAGCCCCTCTTGGAGCTCAGGTCACCCCAGGAACTGCTGCGCCTGTGGCTGCTAGCAGGGCCAGGCAAGCGACTAGCACCCAGAACAGAGCTTTGGAGACTCAGGGAACTCCTACTGTATTCTCTGCTCCCCCCGCACCTGTCAAAGGGCTGAACTGGGCCAGCTGCTGGCGGAGGAGCCTCACAGAGAGTTACGGTTAAGGCTATGATTTAGTCATGGGTATTTTTAGTAAAAGTCATGGACAGAAATAAACAGAAATGTATCGCCCAGGACCTGCCCGTGACTTGTACCTGTGACTAAATTGGGAGGGGGGGCCCATGATGCTCAGGGGCACAGCAGCACCAGCGACTGCCTGGGGCCACAGACCATGGCTGCTCCCTCCACCCTGGGGCCATCTGAGCAGCGCTGGTGTGGCTGTCCCCAAGGCCAGCTGCTGCAGAAGTCATGGAAAAAGTCACAGAATCCACAACAGATCTGGAGCCCTAGTTAAGGTGACTAGAGCAGCAGAGGGGTACCAGCAACAGCTGTTCTCCCAGCTCCCTCCCATTGCAAGGGTGATTGCTTCAGACATGCTGAAGTTGTCAGAGCCCTTCTAGTTCTGTTATTCTCAATGCCCAGGGGTCATCCAGCACTGCCAGAGGCAAGAGCCAACAAAAACAATGTTCCTTTGGGAGCTGCAGCACAAAGTCAGCCATGCAGCAACTCCTGTGACCCACACAGTTTATTTCCTTTCTCCCCCCAGACCCACCCACTTTTGTTGTTAGACTCTAGGCCAGGGGTCAGCAACCTTTCCGAAGTGGTGTGCTGAGTCTTCATTTATTCTCTCTAATTTAAGGTTTTGTGGGCCAGTCATACATTTTTAGAAGGTCTCTTTCTATAAGTCTATAATATAGAACTGAACTATTGTTGGCTGTAAACTAAACAACATTTTTAAAATATTTAAGCAGCATCATTTAAAATTAAATTAAAATGCAGAGCCCCCCTCCCCTCCCAGACTGGTGGTCAGGACCCAGGCAGTGTAAGTGCCACTGAAAATCAGCTCGCTTACCATAGGTTGCTTACCCCTGCTCTAGGCTCTTTAGGGCACAGACTCAGGTGTAGGAGTGATCCCCTCAGACACAGATTTGGGGAGGGGGTGTGAGGAGAGACAGCTCACAGCTGAATCCGTGGTCCAGGCTCCCGTCTGTGCTCAGAGGGTGGCCACTAAAGAGCTCAGCCTTGTTTATGTCAGACAAACCCAGGTATAAAGAGCTCAGGCAGTGTAGCCAGCTGCAAAATGGATTTTCTGGAGGTGGTAACCAGCCCTAAAGTCTTTGCAAAGTAACCGTCTTAACACACACTTCCTCCTCCTCCCCTGCCAGAATGTGCAAAGCCGCTGCTTCCACAAAGGGAAAAGGGATCAGTAATCAGCTGCTTCCACAAAGGGAAAAGGGATCAGTAATCAGCTTTCCTCTTGGCACAGGTGCTGCCTGGTAAACAGTGGGCTAGCAGAGCTGCCACAGGACTCCCTGGGGTTCCCTTTGCTGGATGGTGCCAGCCAGCAGATGGGAAAAGCTTGGGGAACATCCCAGCACACCCCTGCTCTGGAAGTTGTAGCACTTTCATGTCACATGCTTAAAGAAAATAGCCTTGGAGACCAAAGTCCACCACCTAACTCCAAAAGCAGCAACACAGTGCAAACTGCCCCAAGCAGGCCTTGGGGATCAGGTAGAAGGACCCACCTTACAGAGGAAGCCAGTGGCCTCCTTACTACCAAATGTGGTAGCTTTTGCTTGGTGAATGCCTGTGCACATGAAATGCCTAAGGCCAACCAGGGAGTTAAGTTATGATCACAACTCAGGGTGAGACACTGTCCCCCTGCTCTAGTTGCTGGAGGCACCAGTTCCCTACTCCCACATGGAAGGGAAGGCAGCAGGAGGATGTGGAGTTACCCTCCTCCCTCCTTTGACCCAGAATATTTGTTTACAAGAATATTTCTGTGGTCAGTAGTCAGCTTGGTGATAGCAGGGAGGCTCAGTGGGATCATGTGACCCTGAGCAGCATAGCAACAAAGATCAAGTTCTCCTGGGATAACTGAGAGTAATGTTGTCCCATCATTTTCACTGCTCTAGAACAGCACTCAGCCAGGGGCATCTGGGATTGATTTGTACCTCAAGCATCCAAATCCATGCCCAGGAGTTTGTCTTAGTAGACAGCTACCATAGAAGTGCAGGCAGCTTTAGGCAGGGTTTTAGCACAAGACGGCTGGAATACGATTTGTATTCTAACTGCACTCAGAGGCTGCTCTCAGGAGCAGGGAGATTTTCCCCACTCATCTATGGCAGTCCAGACTTTCATTTCCAACAGCCCAGTACCCTTGTAAATGGCAGGTGCCATCAACTGCTGTGGGGAAAGTGAACAAAGTGGACTCTGGCTTCCTAGTGCATGCTATTGCCCAAGCATATGTTTGGGTCTTCGAGCATCCCACTCTCTGGCTGGACCGTTAAGGCAAGCTGGTGTGGCCATTGCAGAAGTTTATTTTAGTAATAACTTTAAGGATCTGACTCAATGCTACTCCCTCTAACCCTGGCATTGCTCCTCAGGTCAATGATTCAGCAAGGCCCAAGCCCTTGGCTCCTCTACACTGCATGTTTCAAGTGGAGGGTCAATATCACTCACAGGGAAAAGGAGGTTAAGGGGATTTGATCCCACTCACCAAATCAGCTGCAGGACTCCAGTGTTCCTAGCCCCTTCCCCCATTCAGACCTCCCAGAGGCTTTTGCAAAATTTCAACTGGGGATCAGGAAAGAGGCTGATTAAATGTCAAACCTAGAGCTCATTTTAGAGTCCAAGACACAGGATAGTATTAAAATCTCAAACTTTATTTGGCCAAGTTCAGCTCCAACATTGTGGTGGAATGCTTAGAACAAGCCTGATTTCACTCAGACTTTCACAGCACTCCTGTTCCCAAGTCCCCCTCCCTACAACCCAGTAATCAGAAGTGTCCTGTTTGTTGCATTCTATCAGGCCCCCAACGCCACCCTGTCTGCCCAGGAAACCCATTCATAAAAAAATGCACAGAAAATGATTGAGGAACAGAGCCTTGTTGATCAGGGAGATGTGGCAATACCACCAGGTCGTGTCTACACAGGTGAGCCAGCAGTTGGGTCTTCTGCTGGCAAAATACTCCAGCCTTCCTGACCTTTGGAACAGTCATCTTCATTCAGCTTTCAAAGCAAGAGTCAACTGAGACCTTCAGCCAAGCAATGATGTGTTACAGGGAAACATCTGCCCACGCCCCTGCCCCTGGAGTCAGGTTAGAGGTTTCCCCCCACTGGAGGATGGCAATTCCAGAGAACAGCAGAGACAACAATGGTTAGCGCTCTGCCAGGGGGAGAGTAGTTATGGCCTTTAGATTTAGGAGAGAGAAAACTAAGCTTTCCTAGGAGGCATTACAGGTGAAGCTCTGAAATGTCAAGCAATGGGAATCATGCTGCCACTTCACAGCCCACTTCTACCCAGAAGAACAGAACACTTGGAACAAATCCATGTACAAAAAAGTACATCACAATAAAAAAAAATAAGAGGCCCAGGTGCCTGGGCAGCTACCTAGCAACAGATCCCTTTCAGAACTGAAAAGTAAGAGGAGACAGTCAAGTGTACAGACAAGTTAGGATGAAGTGTTACTTTAAACCAATCCCTGCATTTCCAGCCAACACTCCGAGTTTAAATCCGAATGGGTTTCTGGACTCTCTAGGCCCCGAGACAGGGCAGCCAGTGTAGTGTCTGCTCTTTGGGATATGCAGATTCGAGTCTCCTCTTTACAGTTCATCTCTGTGGATTGTCTGGTCCTCTTCTTCACCTTCCTCCAGATCAGCCTCATCAGCCTCCAGGTCCTCCAGATCCTGTGTTTAAACAACAGTTGTCAATGGCTGCTGGTTCTGAGCTGGCACAGTGCAGACAGGACCCTGGAACCCCAGTAGATTTAGGCACAGCAATGAAGCACCATCTCCTACCCCCCCTCACTCCAGTCCAATCCATGCTATGCTCTACCTGGCATGTTAATGGCAACACATTACTCTGGCCATTCAGGGAACTCTCAAACTTACTGGAGATCAGTGTTAAAAAAATTGCAGGCTCACATAAAAGCCAGTAGTTAGAGAACAATGGACAGGGGGCCCTAAAGGTAGAAGGAGGTGGGGGATCATGACACTGCATATGCAGTACACATTGCTCCTGTTACTAGAGATCGGATAGGAGAATCTGAACACTAATTACAAAAGACCAGCATCTATCCCTCAGAACATGAGCCCGTTACAAAGGAGAGAAACTGAATTTAGGAATAATAGTGCACAGGCTGGCAAGAAGGGGAGCCGCCTCACTCCAGAAATGGAAAGGGCACTGGTGATGGGCTGTCCTGCCATCAGGGTGGGCCTAAGAGCAAAGGCAGCAATCTCACATGGTCTAGAACCACCGACATACCTGGCCAGTGCAGAGAGGCATTTATATGGAGGAAAAGATCTTGAACCAAGCATGGGCCTTGAGCACTTGAGCAGCCTCCCAGGGGTGACCAGACATGGGAAAGGCAGGGCCTCTACGGATTTAGCAGATTTCACATTCATGTGATCATGCCTCTCAGGCTGACAGTCCCAGCCAGCAGCAGCCCACAGTGGCCAGCCAGACTTCCAGCTTGGCAGGGATTGCTTTAGTGTCACCATGCCCACACAGCATTCATCCAAAAGTGGCTCTAGAAGCCAGGGCCTATTGTAGGGGTGAAAGTCCTAATGCTGCTACCGACTCCACACTTTGCGAGCACCTCCACAATGAATGGTCTTACTCACCTCTTCATCCCCAGCACCATCCTGGCCTCCACTTTCCAGGAACTTCTGGAAGCCTTCTAGCGTCCTCTCCCCATTGTAGTCTATGACCTGCAGGGGAAAAGCCAGGAGAGATGCTGGTTGACCCAAATGGAGTCAAGCCCTTGGTGGGAACAATTCTCTGATGAGCAGTTTTCAAAAAAGTGCCAAGAGGAAAGGTAAAATTCACCTTCATCCACATGAGACGAAGGAACAGCTCAGTCACTAGACCGCTGAGATTGCTGCGAGAAGACGACAGCCCGCAGATGCACACTGTCCTCTGCTGCAATTCCCCCAGCCCCATCGAGCGCTACCCCGATGTCCTCCAGGGGGTCTCCCTCACACTCCTGCTGCTCAGCCTATCCCCCAAAGGCTCAACGCTATTTGGAAGGTGCCAAACCAACCTTCTCAAATCTAAAAGCCCATCTCCCAAATGGGTGCTAGAGCCTCAGGCACACGAGAGCAGAAAGAGCTCTAAGTTCCTAGCGCTCCCTTGCTAGAGATGATTCACACAAGTGTCCCTGGAATTCAGCAACCTGCTTACGTTTTTGCCAGGGCCTGCAGGGAAGAACTTCAGCGTGGGAAAACTGTGGACTTTCACTTCCTCCACTTCGTTAGCGGTTGAGTCCATCTTGGCAATGACAATGTTCTCGTGGTTCTTGTAAGTCTCTCCCAGTTTGTCCCAGATGGGAGCCAGTTGTTTGCAGTGACCACACCAAGGAGCATCTGTAAATTAAAAGGGAAGATGAAGCTTAGAGGCCACACAGACAAGGGGAAGGGCTGGGCCCTCTACTCTGTTTGCTGGCATAGTCCAAGCCCTGCATAAAGGAGAATCTCCCCTTCCAATTAACGTTCCTCCTCCAGGTCATCCAGCTCCTGGGGGAAGGTGGTTCCTCCCCACACACCATCCCCAACCAGGCAGCTTTCCTGCTATTTGTTATTCAGCATGCTCAATACTCACAGAACTCCACAAACACATTCTTGGTCTCATCAAAAGCAATGTCTTCAAAGTTCTTTCCGACCAGAACTTTGACAGGCTGTTTGTCCCAGTCATCAGGCAAATCTTGGCTCATCAGATGGGGCTGAAATTGGAGAATAGGGACTGAGAACCAGCATGCATATAGCAATGTGGAATGAGCAGGCAAAATCATGCTCCCAGGAAAACCTCATTTCTCCCGGACTGTGAAACAGATCAACCACAGGCTATAAGCAGGCAGCTGAGTCAGTTGTTTCCTCCTCCTCTCATGGAGAATCCCCCTACTCCCTAACTTGTAGATTTCTGAACTGCTGGGGCACCTGCATGGAAAAGGCCACAGCAGAGTTCTTCAGAGGGGAAGTGTGTTCACTCAGTATGAATTACTGAGGAAGTCATTCCCAAGGTGACACTGAAATAGAGCTCCATTTGAAATGGCTACTGTGCTAGGCTATGCACAGCTACCTCGATCTTCAGATAAAGACTGAGAATTCCCACCAGGAGCAGGAGGCTAAAAAGTTCTCAGGTGGCTGAGAAAACAGCTGTAGCAGCTGGATAGGCACCACCAGGGCTTGCGAATGCAGAGACAGGAACCCCCCGCTTTACGGTGGTTGCCTTCATAGGCTGATCAAGTTATTTCTGTGCTAGTACCATGCCCCACGGGCTCTGCCCTTTGGATAGCTCAGCATGCGGCTCACTAGATACTATGCCATTAAACATGCTACAGGGCTAATTTGAAATGACCTGTATAAGGTTTCACACACGAACTCTTAACGCAGGGATCACTCATCTCCACTCATGTCAGGATCCAAAGAACACTTGGCCCTGTTACCTTGACTTTGCCCTCTAGGAATTGGTCGCAGAACTCCTTGATCTTTTCTGCTGTCAGTTCATCAGAGTCAGGTTTGTACTTGGTCATTTCTTCCTCCAGAGTGATGAGGCGCACAGCCGGGCACTCCTCCTTCTTGAGGCCAAAGAACTCCAAGATCCTCTGGTTGTCGCTATGGTCACTGTCTATGAAGATGAACAGGATCTTGGGAGGAAAGTCAAATGTCGATTTTAGAGACTGGAATTCATTCCTAAGGTAGTGACTCTGCGACAGAGTCACTAAGCCAGACAGACAGCTGGCTTCCGTACCCCCGAGCCCATGGCAGACTGTGGGCCATTTTATTCTAGTACAAATCCTGGGGCTGCAATGGCCGAAGCTATGTGCATGAAGACAAACAAAACACCTTAGTGTGCCACAAGTTACATTCATTAGAGGGCTGGTTTACACAAGTCAGAAGGAAAAAGCTGCCACACTAACCTAATACACCCTCCTCAATGAGGTCTCTACATCACACCGACTAAGGCACCTGGCTATTGGGAGATCCAAATACCGAAAGAAGGAACCAGAGGGAAATGCAAGGAATCAGTGTTACTCAATGCTCTGCATGGGCCAGGAGTGACTGCTCTTCTCCTGCCCCTCTCACCTTTCCTTTGAAGTTCCCAGCTGCTGTCTTGAAGTTGTCTAGTTTCTCTTGATAGTCAGCAACACTCTTTGGCAGGAACAGCAGGATATGCGTCTTGATCTCTCCTCCAAAGATCTTAGGAGCAGTCTGGGAAAAAAACAAACTCTGCATTAGGAGGACAAATAATCTGTGCCAGGGCCTATGGGCCTTTCTGCATTGATAGTGCCAAGAAAGTCACCAAGTATATAAGTGCCGCTCTGAGGAACAAACTTATCCCTGGCTCCCTCATGTCACCTGCTTCATTTAGGCATGGTAGGCTCCAGGCCAGAAGGAAAAAGCAGCATAGTTTTCCATTCCATCGTCTTATAGGCTCAGAATGTGTGTGTGTGTTCTGAAGAGCAGATTACGTACTGAAGGCCATACCTGTTCAGTGAACTCAATGACCAGAGGCAGCTGGTTAGACTTGATGAAGTTCAGCAAGTTCTCTTTTGTAATATCACCTTCAAAGTTGTTGCGACCTTCATCAAACTGGGGAGACAAAGGGGTTATTTTCTTAAGAGTTCAAGTTAATGCCTATGTGTAGAGACACCCCTACCGCCTTGACATTCAGCGAGAGCAGCAAGTACAGTACATTCCAGGTAAACTTTTCATACAGAAACATCCCAATAAAGAACCAATCCCTGGGAGAGGCCAGCCCAACTTCCTGGTTCTGCCACCTACTGGCAAGGGAGCAGATTTCCAGCTAACGCTGCAAGCAAGAAACCAAGTGCTCAGATTTAATCCATTGTGTAATCTAAACCAAAGCTCCCATCCTACTGAGAAGGGATACCTGAAGTTCCCCAGACAGTAAGCTGAGCAGCAATGGAGGACACTGAACCTAGCTCTTGGCACTAGTCTGAAAGAACACAAAAGGATTCGGAAGACGTGCCTTGGAGGGGGCTTCTAATTTACCAGCTGCTTCATTCACAGCATTCTAGGCAGCATTAGACAAGCTAGTGAAAGCTCCTGCAAATCCCAGAGTCAGAGTGACTGGGGCAAGCAAGGGCCGCACTCTGCACACAGCAGTCTGAACTGAAGCACGCACATTAGCCAATAAGCGGCTATTAGAAAGGAGCTGGTGTCAAGCAGCAAAGCCCACTATGCAGCTACTAATAGTTTAGTCAGCCCACTGAGGATCTCACCCTCTGCTACTAGTGACACAAGAGCAGATGTTGGCAGAGAAGCCACAGCACAGTGCCAAGTCCCATTTTTATTAGCCTACCACCTATTATTGTCCTTGATTCTCAGAATCTTCCCAGGCAGCCTGATGAGGGGAAAGCAGAGGAGCATCAAGGTTAAAAAACAGGATGTGTGAGCAAGAACAGTCGTACCAGGTCACACCAGTGCCACCTGTACATTTCATTTGGTAACCCCTAGTGTTGGGTTATGAGGAGGAGTAAAGGTTTCCTTATTTACTTTAACTTGAACTCAGAATAAAGGTCCACCTAGCCCAGTACTCGGTTGTCTGATAGTGGCCAATGCCAGTCATTTTTGTTGTCCTTTTCTGAACCTTTTCCGATTCAAAAATATTTTTGAGATGGAGCAACCACATCTGCAGGCAATATTCAAAATGCATGAGGGGTGCAGCAGCAAGATGGTGGAATGAAGTAACCCAGAATGACAGTACTGAACAGAGACTCAGTTCAGAAGCTGAACAAGAGAATGCTGGTATTTATGATGAAGCAAGCTCGATGACTTCTAAGGGTAACTAGTACAGCTCCTTAATATCCCCCAAAAGGCTTGTTTAAAATGCAACATTCAAACCCAGACAAGCCACACAAGGAGGGTGACGGGTGAGTAGCTGGTAAGCCCTTTCCCCAACCTAGACCAAATGAACTGCAGGGACCTGGAATCAGAGCCATATGCCACAGATGTGAATAGCTCCTGGGTGAATGGACACTGGCCTGATTCTTGTTTAACCCTCACTTGCTTACGGTCACTGATTATTTCTGAGCTTGGTTTGAGGGCACTGGGCATATTTATAGAGCTATCATGGCACAGACAAACGATCAAGAATGGTATGTTCGGAGGCTTAAGGACATCCAGTTGCTTTCCTCGACACCGGTCAGTTCATTCCCAATGGCTAGATTTCCCCACTGACACTAATGGCAGGCACTACAAAAATTGGATCCCTTTCAATGGCTTCAGTCAGAGTAAGATCCTAAGCCCCCTGACTTCATTGAATAATTAAACTGATAAAGGAAAGTCTCATAACTTAGGTCTCTGTAGTACCCATATGAGCCTGCGAAGCCTTTTAGATCTGCCAGAAGAACAGAGCACTTGGGAATCCAGGCAAGACTGCCTGGATTGCCACAGAAAATGGCAAGACTGCCACTGAAAATTCTACTCCGTTAAGTAATTCCATTCAGTTGTCCTGACTCCAGGAGGAAATATTGTGCTCACAAAGAGAACAAAGGAAAATCAGGCAGGGGTAGAGGTCACTCAAGACATGCTCATTAAGAGTTAGCACAAGGAAAAAATCAAATGCTTTTCTGTTCCACCAGCCTCTGAAGCAAGAATACTTCCTACACAGACAAGTCTGGGGTTTATAAACCACAGTCAGTGAGTGGTGAAAAGAATGTCCTTCATTCAGAGGGACTTGCTTACTTGAGTGCAGGTCTTTGCCCTGGACACTTGTCAGATAAGCTGCAAAATCCTCTACAAAGGTATTTCAACCAGTTAGCCACAGCAGAAAAACTGTGTGAAGATTCCATATAAACAGCCAGCCACCACAGATACCCTCTGGCATGCAGGAAAAGCAGCAGTCCCTAAGGGTGACAACTTTGGAGCCTTTTAATTTACAGGAAGAATAGTGAATGGAAGTACAGCCTGGTTAAACAGAATTAACCAGAGCAGCTCTCTACCCTGCCTCTCACTGCATGTCATGATGTACTAGCACCACCAGCTCTCCTCCCAGAGAGCTTCAGCTCCCCATCTCCCCAACCTCATTGCTGCTCCCCATGTGGGCTGAAGCTATTTTAATTGGCTGCAGGCATCCGCTAGTCCCCACCTTCCAATTCTGCAGATCTTGCCAAAACCAGGACTTCTTAGTGCACCCTGCTGTAACTCCCAGGTGGCTAACCCTGCATCTAGCTAGTAGGCATGCTGAACATGTCAGACAGCTGAGCCCAAGAGAAGGACAAGCAGGAGCACGTTAAAGGATGCTTCAGCTAAAACAGGAGCAAGGTGAGAATGGCATGGCATGGAAAGTGAGGCATAGCAGGAGGAGCCGAGATGCTGTTGTACAAGAGCTCTTAGAGGCAGGAGGAAGCAACAGTAATGAATTCCATAAATACTTGAGTTCACAGTGAACATTAGCTCCACCGTAGCCAGAAAAAGGCAGAAGCTGAAGGTAACCTGGGGCTCATGTCCAGTGAGTTCCAGGAACATGCACAAGACAGTACTAAAAGACACCCAGGCCACATGATTGACAATGCTGACGCCCTGCTGAACAGGGGAGCTACAATTTCAAATCTGAAATCTAGGCAGTTTATAATTAGTTTCAGGTTCTACAACCATACAGAGTCCTCTGGAAAGTCTGCAGTTTAAAAAAAAATATCAGAAAATGTTGTAAAAGATTTCTTCACAACTGCTGAGGAAGATTTATGAACAGGGATACTAACTATACAGGAGAAAGAGTGAAGTTACTCTACAGAGAGTACTGTTAAACACTCCAAGTTCAGACACTCAACTTAAAATGGTCACCTGGAACATTAATAATTAGAGAAACTCAGATTAAGCGTGGCATGTGTTTTTTGAACCACTCCTTACCTTCTTCAAGAGAACAACACCATCTTTGCTGAGCTGGTATTTGGAGAAGACGTCACTGCTGGAAGAGATCCCAAAAGGAATGTCATCAATGGACTCAGCTGCCAGCAAGAATTGCTTGGCAGCCTCTGACTCGACATCCTGGGAGAGAAGGAAAGGTGTTTTACACTGCATGTCAGCTTGTCCAGTGAATACTGAATACTCAGCAAGGCAGGACAGGAAATGCTGGGCAACAGCTGTGCTCAATTTTGTAAGCTCCCTGAGTTGCAGCAGGCAGAAAATTGCAGCAGACATGCAGTGTGCCCTCCAGAGATCTAAACCCAAACACTACCTTGAAGAGCCCAATCACAGTGACCTCACTGGAATCCACTAGTGTCTCAGCTGCAGCAGCAGCATCCAGGGTAGTGGCAGCTGGACCAGTGCGTTTCTTCAGCCAGTTTACAATATCATCAGCTTCTCTTCCAGCTACATCAGAAAAACGAGAAAATTCAGCGCTCATCCTTACTTGTACAGACCAAGGCATGAGCACGTGCCCCCACGCTAGGGATATTACAAAGCACCCGCCCCGGGCCAGGAGGAAGGGCAGCTCCATTCACCCCGCAGCCTCAATCTTCTCTACTTTTCTTTTCGCCTACCATCAGAGCTGATTCCTGGAGTAAGCAAAGCCCTGCACCCACCTGCAGGTACTATGAAGTGCAATGCATTCTGTGTAGCACTGTGACCCACAGCACCCTGAACCTTGGTGCAAGGATTCTCTGGAATCCACTCCTTTCACATACTGCTTCAGTCACCGGGCTGGCCCAAGCACATGAACATTTAGACTTTGACCAGTGTTATCAGCATGGCAGACTTCCTGAAGGATTCTGGGATTTTCATCGAGAAATACAAAAATATTTTTCTAATCGTGTGTTTTAGCACCCAGAGATTTAGTTTTGTCCTCAAAAGACTCTTTTAGAACTTACTACAGCCTTAAGAACCTTTATTTTAATCAGGCTGATCAAACATTCCCTCACCAATATGCACTTTTACATTTAGCATTCACAGCAACTGCCTCAAGTAGTTTGATTCCAGCATCACTTGTGCATCACTACATAGTCAATACAAACAGAGCTTTAATCACACTGCTTTCCTAGCACTAAACCCAAGGAGTCCACAGATGAAGGAACCACACTAGATGTGCTCATATACCCTGGCCTGGATGTGCTGCTCAAGCGGGGACTCAGCATTTTCTTGAGTGTCAGGGATGAGACATGCACTCCCTCGCCAAAACCTACACTGGAACCTCTACTCTCTAGCACTGTAGAATTCATGGCTTCTTTATCTTTTATTTAAAGTCTTAGAGGAATAAGTTTGGAGACACCTGGATCAAGTTCCCTAACATTTCCCCTCGGAGTGACACCAAAGAACTCACCTCAGGATATGGAAGAAATACTGAATGACTAGACAGAACAGCCTACGATTCTGTTTTCAGAGCACCCCTCACCTCAGCCCTGCTCTGTTACCAGACCCTGATGCTGCAGACTTCTCCCACCAGCAGTAATGCACCCTGGTCCCATGCAAACCACTTCTCCTTTGGAAGACGAGATCTACGGCCATTCCTCTACCAGGCCATGTTCTGGACACAACTAGTACCCAGGGTGAAGAGACACCAGCCTGTTCAATTCGGATAGAATCCGCGTGTCTTGACTGCGGAACCGGAGCACAACACAGCTAAGCACGTGCAGCACGAACACGGATGCTCAGCCCAACCCGCCCACGGGTGTCGGAGGCGGGTCGGCTGGGGCTAGTTTCGACGCGGAGTATGGGCAGGGAAGGGAGGTGCCCCCGGCCCGGCGCGGCGCTCACCCGTGTACTCGCGGGGGGAAGACTTGTCCCCGTTCTTGAAGAACTTGATGGTCGGGTAGCCGCGAACCCCGAACTGCTGCGCCAGCTCCGACTCCTCGGTCGCATCCACCTTCGCCAGCCGGATCCCGGAGCCGTCCTCCTTCAGCCGGGCCGCGGCCTTGGCGTACTCGGGGGCCAGCGCCTTGCAGTGGCCGCACCACGGGGCATCTGCGGGACAAGGGACGGGGGTCAGGGCGCGCCCGCGTCCCAGCCCCCCACCGCCCGCGAGCTCCGGCCCATGGAGCCGCCGGGGGAGGGGGAGGGGGCGCGCGCGCCCGGCGGGTCCCCTCCCCCGCACTCACAGAACTCCACCAGCAGGTGCTTGTGGGCCGCCAGCGCGCGCTCGAACGAGGCCGCGCGCAGCACCAGCACCCCGTCCTCCTCCTCCTCCGCCTCCGCCCCCTCCCCCTCCGCGCGGCCCGGCCGGGACAGGCCCAGCAGCGCCAGGCCCAGCAGCGGCGGCATCAGGGCGCTCAGCAGCTTCATGGCGATGGCGGCGGCGGCGGCGGCTACGGGTCAGAGCCGCGGTGGAAGGAAAGGACCCTCCGGCCTCCTCCCCCTTATAAACCCGCCCCCTCCCCGCCGCTGCCGCTCCTGATTGGTTGAGCCCGTCGCCCTCGCCTTCCTCGCCCATTGGCTTGGCCGAGCGCCCTGTACGCTCTTCGTTTTCCATTGGCTGATCCGGTCGCCACGCCCCTTTCCGATTCTCTTTGAATGGCTGCTGCCCCTCTTCTTTTTAGCGTCCTGTAATTGGTCGCTTCTCCCATTCTTAAACCTGTGATTGGTCACCGCTACCACCTCAGGCCTCAGCGGCCAACTCTGATTGGCGGCCGGACCTGACCCGCCCCTTGCCGTTCGCCTCTGGAACGTGGCACTAGGGCAGCCCCCCCAGCTCAGGGCGGTTGCGGCGCATGCGCTGTGAGGGGCAGCGGAACTCGTTCGTGTTGGATTCTGACTGGGCCGCGTCCGATAGTGCCGCCTTCTGACCCGGAAGGGCGGGGATCTCTTCCGGGGCAGGGAGAGGGCGCGAGGCCCTTTGTTGTTGTGAGGCAGGCTCCAGTGTGTGGCGGTGCCTCGGCCCCGTGGTCTTGGGTCCGGAGCTCAGGAAACCTGCGACCTCCTGGGCCCGGGCCCCTGAACACCTTGGAGCTCGGGACCGGGACCGCGAACGCGGCTGGAAATTCCGTGGGAAGCAGCCGACGGGCCCGGTGCGTTTGCAATGGTCCGCGGCGCTGAGGGGAGGCGCGGGGTGCAGCGGCACGTTGGGAGGTTGGCGCCTGTCCGAGGAGCTGCATGTGGCTCTGGAGCCACAGGCTGGCCACCCCTGCCCTGGTAAACCCCATTGTAGCTCAGCCAAGAGGTCTCGACGACGTGAATGACTGAAGCCAGGTCATTCCCCGCTAGGATGGGACAGAGCCGCCTTGCCAAGCCAAGGAGGCAGAAGGCGCGACTTGTGGCTGTTAGTGTGAGATCTCCGCATCAGCAAGGAATCCAAGAAAGCTCCATAGCTTAGGAGTAAATGGAGTAATTGTACACGTGTACCTTCAGCCGAAGGGGATTGCGCCACTTCTCTCTGCACCAGCCTCCCTAATTCTGCAGTAGCCTTTTTGAGCTGATGGCCTGTGCTGCACACATTCCAGATGAGAACAGAGCACTGATTTACATAATGGCACTATAATATTTTCCATATTAATCTCTATGCCGTTCCTTCTGCAGCCTAAAATCTTTGCTATTTGCACATTGAACAAAGGCCTTAACTCAGCAGCCCACAGTGCTGCCCAGGTCCCTTTTGTAAACTGATACTCTGAGTTTAGACCCCTGCAATATGTTGGAGTAGAGCACGTTTTTCCCTCCAGGATGCATTACTTTGCATTGATCATAATTAAATATAATGTTGCCCATTTTCCTAGCTTAAAAGTTTTTCCTACCTTCTGGCTCACCCCCCTTTCAAGATCATTCATAAACAGAGTCAACAACACTGGACCTAGTAAAGATTGTGGAGACTCTGCTGTTAACTTTTTGCTAAGATTAAAATTGACCATTTAATGCTCTTTGGTTTTGTCTCTTAGTTTTTGATCTACGATGCTACTTTTCCTCTCTCACCACGATGACTTAGTTTCTTTAGTAGCCATGTGTGATGGACCTTGTCAAAGGCATTTAAATCTAAATAAATGTCAACCTTTATTTGCTTACTCTTGACACATTCAAATAATTCTAATTAGCCAGACCTGGTTTTCCACTTCAGAAACGACGCTGGCTAGACCCCATCATATGATTCACAGATATTAAGATTGGAAGGGACCATTAGGTCATCTACCCTAATTACACCCATATTCCAGTAGTTATGTTCTATTTTTAATAATTTCAGTCCATTTACTAGATATGGATGTAAGGCTTTCCTGGTCTGTCATTCCCTATATCACGTCTAGAGACTTTGTTTAAATAGAGGTACCCTCTAACATTTGCTACCCTCCAATCCTCTGGTACATGAAATATTGCATAATTAATTAGCTGTTGCATATTTTTGCTGGCAGTTCATCTACTGCATGCTGCAGCTCTCTGACAATTTTTGGATGTACATCTGGGCCTGGGGATTTATTTTTTTAAATGATCACTTTGTTCCAGCATCTCTTTTAGCACATCAGGTTGAAAACCCCTCATTTTCAGTGACAAAACAGCATGGTATTCCCTACCAGTGGCTGCATGGAAGGTTGCTGCAAAGAAATAATGTAGCTTCTCAGCAAAGTTCTTACTCCTTTAATCCCTGTGGCTCCAGTGGACCCACCAATTCTTTTACAGCCTTCCTACTTCTGAAATACATCGAGAATTTTTTGTGGTTAGTTTTGATACGTTCAGCTGTTTGCTCTTGGAATTCCATTGTCGCCCTCCAAATTTCCCTCTCATATAGCCCCTGCTGTAGTTCATGCTCCTGTTTTTGGCTTCACTGGGGTCAGATATTCAAATGTGTAAGGAGCTGTTTGTCTCAAGTAACCTTTTGAACCTTGCCCCTCACCAGGCTGCCTGGCTTCTTCTCTTTTGGTTCAGCAGACTGCTGCTGACAATTGTTTTCTTAAGGAGCAGCTAGACCACATCTAAGAAGTTAATTTCTCCATATGACACCGTTGAGTGCAATAACAGAAATTCAGTTGAGCTGTGGGGCAGAACAGGAAGGGTTTTCTGTAGCAATACAGGCTGCCTTGATGGGACGGTCTTCATGCAACATTAGTGAGGTGTGAATACAAATCCCATAACGGGGAGGAGAGAGGGGGTTTGCACGCACAGCAATGCTGCTCCTTGACTCCTCACACTGCCTTGCACTGTTATGCTTTCTGCTCACTGGGATGCCTAGATGTCCTGCAGTGAAAGGGTGAGTTATCGCCTATAGTGCTGCAAAGTGGGGCTGGACTGCGCCCTGGGCTGATGGATTGAATGCGAACTCCCAGGGGCTGCTGCTTGGCAATGCTGAGGAAATGGCATGAGCAGGGGCTTTACCTCAGATGAACTGCAGTGGATCGCTGCAGGCCACACATTCTTCTGTGACAGCCTCGGGCCTCTTAAAGGCACCCTGGCAATTCTAAATGGACTCATTTTCAAAAATTCCAGTTTCTGCGAGCCACAGAGCCTCTCGTCCTGTACACGTGTAGCTGGGAATTCTTTGTCTTTGCTCCCTGCGGGTGGGGTTGATGATCTCTAGGACTGAGTCTAGGGATTTATGGGACATGGATGAGCTGACTCTCCCTGAGGTGCTGTGAGAGGCACAAAGGAAGGAAGGAAATAGAGCAAAGGGATTCTTTTTCCCCCAGCATCTCTCAGGTTAAGCACCCCAAGAAGTTGTTAGTAGCCAGCCTAGGCTCAGCACTTTCCTACAGTGGGGTTGCCATGTAGATGAGACTGTCCTTGTAATGGAAGTGGTGCACTTAATGGAATGAACATTCAAGGAGGAAGGACAGAAACAAACAGAACAAACTGGTCTGTTCTAGCCCGGGGAAGAAGGCAGGATGGGGCAAGAGAAGACTGGAGGAGGACAGGAGGCAGCATAGCTTGGTTTGGGCACAAAGCTAGGTATTTCTCCAGGGCCCAGCTACACCTACGTTCTGAGTACTTATTTAGGGTGTTCGTTCTGCCTGTGGCATTCACAAACCTGGCCTGTCTAGCTGTGCAAACAGGTTTCTCTTTATAGGCAGGGTGTGTGTGGGAGAGGAGGCGTGGGTTAAACTTGGTTCTATTGAGACGCGTCACAGACACTCACTAAATGCCACCTCATGCTAAACACCAGCTGAAGAAAAGTTTAGGTCAAAGTCCTGCCCAACTGTTGGGGGCAGTGAGGCAGACTGCCAGGCCTATTGCCACCCTTCCAAGAGGAGATAGGTCCTTCCTAGGGGAGCAAGGGGACCCAGGCCCACCTACTAGCTTTGGCATTTGAAAATTTAGTTTTAATTGTTTTCTTTTAAACTAGTGGCGGCACCCAGGATTCTCACATAGGCCAAGGGGTGCATTAGCCAACTTCCGTGCAGAGGGGTTGTCAGGTTTAAGGACATGCCAGGAGGGTTCTAGAGGGCAGCCTCGTGGTTTGGAAGCTGAGGGGGAAAGAGATGTGACAGTAATTAATTTCCCTGTGGAACAGGATGCTCAGGCTCTCCTAGCCCACAACTCCACAGAAACAGACAGTCCTGAGGAGCCCATTGAAAGGGACCCGTCCCCCAGCCCGCAGGAAGTAAAGCAGCAGGGAGACAGGATAGGAAAGCAGAGGGGAACAAAAGAGTTTGATAGTGAACAAAGCATCCTGTCAGAAGCACACACTCAGGTTAGCTTCTCTTAGTTAGCTGAGCTCATTGTAAAGAGGGGCTCTTTGCAGCCCCTGTTTTCCCCACAAGCTCCTGTGTGCCTTCCCAACCCCCTCTATTTCCAGGACTTCCTGCAACTTCACGCTGTGCTCCCTCTTCCTCCACATACTCCATTCTTTGGGGTTGTGCGGGGGCCCCAGCCCAAGGTTCTCCAGTCTCTCTTCCTGTCTCCTCCACCTTAACCTCTGAGGACAGGACAAGAAGCAATGGGTTTAAATTGCAGCAAGGACCATTTAGGAAAAACCTCCTAACTGTCAGGATGATTAAGCACTGGAATAAATTGCCCAGGGAGGTTGTGGAATCTTCATCACTAGGGATCTTTAAGAGCAGGTTAGACAAACACCTCTCAGGGATGGTCTAGAGAATCCCTGGTCCTGCCTAGAGTGCAGGGACTGGACTAAATGACCTCTCACCATCCCTTCCCATCCTATGATTGTTTCTTTTCTTTCTCTGGGAGAGGATAGTCCAATAAAAGCTATCATCCCCCAGGCAAGAGAAATCAGTCAGGGGATCCACTTTGTAAACTGGGGCAGGGGGTTGTGATGCTGGGAGGTGTCAGGGGCTGTCTTCAGCCTGTTCTTTAATCTGCTACCTTCAGGGAGGTGTTTGAAGGTGCTGAGTTTGCTAACCAGATGCCAGAAAGGCTGTCTCCCATTTCCCTTTCCGCTGTCACCAAAAGGCCAGAGATCTACAGACTGATCCATAGAACATTCTATGGCGTTTCTGAAGGGAATTGCTGCAGCATCCCCAATCTGTCACGTTACAGACAAATGCCAACAAGTTGAAGACAAGACCTCGTGTTCCTCGGCCACCGAAGTACAGCAGAGGGGAGGGGGAGAGGCAGGGGCCTGAACTAACGCCCCCAGCAGGACCCTTTGATAGTTTCACTCTATTCTCAAGCCAAGCCCCTTGCACTGGGCAGGAGCAGCAGCAGCTTCGTGGAGGTCAATATGGGCAGCACAGGCCCTCACTGAGGAGCATCCCCTGCTGCAACACCATCTTTACTGATACAACGTAGTACAACCCCAACCAACCAGGCCAAGTCCAACCCCTCCTTCATACCCCATAGAGGAAGCCCCATGGCACATCTACCATCCTCTAGCACTAGAAACTAGAGGGGCACAGGTCCACTCAGAGCCTAGCAAGCCCCACACCTGGCACCCAGCCCTGGTAATTACCACATTCACTTTGGGAAAAGCCAGTTTCTGGGAGGGTGGAAGCATCAGCTATTTGTTTCCTGATTGTGCAAACCTGAGCCATTTCAACATGGGCCTGCTTCCTTTGTTCTGGGTGGACGTGGCCCTGTGCGTTAGGCAGCTCCAATGCTCAGAGCTTGTGACATCAGCCCAAGCCCCTGAGCTGGCTGGTTGCAATTGGTAGAAGGGCCCAGGCCTCTGCTTTACCACTGCTGCAGACACAATGGACCAGAACGAGGGCAGTTTTATTGCCACCTTGCTCATAGAAGCGGCAAAGCCACTTCTCATCAGGAGAACACAAGTACAGATAAGGCCACTTATCTGTGCAACCCCTGCAGAAGATGCTGCCAACAAACCCTGCCACTATTGTTCAGGGGAAGTTAAGCTTCCTTGGTTTGCTTTGTTCTCTTTTGTTTAATGAGAGCCCTGCTGATTTACAAACAGCCCCGTGGTTTGTGACCAGCGTGAGCCCCAGCACCTAGCCTTAATTGTTCCCAGCTTCCAATGGCTTTAGTGCACGTAGCTGCAGACTTGCTACTGTCCCTGTTCTTCAGCTGGAGACAGGCACGACCTGGGTCAAGTGGCAGCCTTGGTCCTGAGGGCGAGACGACTCCCTGCTTAAAGGGGAAGGAAAGTCAAGGAACAAAAACAAACTAACACTTATGGTGCCAAGTATCAACCTCTTCATCAACTGCATGTTGTGCCCAGCAGCTCAGCACTCCTGTGGGCCTTGTCCAGGCCTTCACTCCAGCCACAGCCCCTTCTCACAGCTCGAATCACCATACAGCTGGCAAGGCCATTGCCATATTTATTTAAAGCCCCCGGGGCATTACAGCACTTTGGAAATCATCTGGGATTTCCCAACAGAGGCAGGGAAACTATACAAAATTCCTTAATCCCCAGCAAACATTCCAACCCCCCCGTGAAGTAAACGCACCAATGAACCCCCCCCCCCCCCCCGGCACTTGTAGCAAATCTTGCCGGAGTTGAACGTTTTTTAATTATAGACCAGAATCAATGATGCAAAACCACAGTGCAAAGCCACATGCACACAAACTCTGTGCCTGCCCATGGCTAGGGCTTGTACCCAGCAGGAAATCTGCACATGTTTTCTTGTTCAGAACAGTGGTTATACACTGAGCCAATCTGAGCAAAAACCTACAGCCCAGCTGGAAACCCCTCTCTGACAATTAGTTACACAGCAGAGCTCCCATCTCCTGGACCCCAAGAGAGGTAATGGAGGGGCAGTTCCTAGTCTGCACCCCAACCCTTCTTGGCTCAGTTTCTACAGCTGTCCTCTCTGCAGCTTCACTCTCAAGTCATGTGCTCAGGGGCCCAGCTGGTGGAGCATTTGAGGTGATATTAACTTCTCAGTCCCAGGGTGGGATGAGAGGAGCCTGAGTGAGTGAGAGAGAAATCTCCCTTCCAGCACACTGGCTGGATCCAGCGGATATCACTGGTCCACACACGTTCACTGGAGCATCTATTGCAACAGCTCCAGGGCCATGCCCTGCTGAGTGGCTGTTCAGAAATTAAACCACTTTCCTCCCGCTTCTTCCTTGCGGAGGCGATGTCCCACCAGCCCCCATTCCCAAGAGGTTCACAAATGATTAATTATCCGCAGAGTAACAGCCTCAACTACCTCCACAGGTAGCTTGGGGAGCTGCTGTGCTTTAGGAAGCTTGGAATCAGATGTGAGCCCAGGTGCCTCATTCTGACCTGCCTGGCATGGGGGGAAGGGCCGGAGATTTTCAGTGGAGGAAGAGAGTCAGGCCAAAGGAGCAGTGGGATAAGCTTCTTAGGGGAGGGAGCTTAGGTGGAATCCAGCCTCCACAGACTTTAAGGAGAGTTTTTCCTGATTATCCTTATCAGCAAAGCACCTACCACTGCTCCACAGCTAACAGGGTGTGCGCTCAGGCCCAGGGTAATGATTAGAGCAGCTGAGATGAATTACATTGGTACAGCCCAACCAGTCCAGGCTCCAAGCTGCAGGACAGGGGCTGGGATCTATGGGCTAGGCCCTGAGAACAACCCCTTTCCTAGAGAGCGTAGTGGCTGTGCCTTGGGTCCTGCTAGACCTCAGGAAGCTGCACTTACTGCAGATAGGGACAGACACTGGCTGTACCAGGCTTATGTCCAATGGAAAAATCCTCCCTGGGCACAAGAACGAGCTGAAGCCTCTTGTGAGAGTCAGGAGGGCTCAGGCAGGAGCAAAGATATTTCCCCTGCTGCCAACGGCCTGCTGAGTTGTGGGGCAACACGTCAGTCTCGCACCTGAAAACCGAGTGCAGCTGCTACTGCTTTAGCTTAGTCAGCCGAATGTTCTCCTTTTGAGCAGCCTAAGAGGAGATCTACAAGCAAGCATTACTGGTTCTGCAGGCTGGAAAGAGAGCACAGAGCACACGGGGAAGGCCCTACTCCCACTCCAGGAGCTTAGTTTACCACAGCTAACGTGTTCAGGACTTTATTACAAAGCAGCTGAACAGGACAGAGCTGAGCTGAGGGTTTGTACTATGCCCAGCACAGGAAGCGGGGTGGCAGAAGCCAGTGAGAATGGTAGAGCTGGAGAGAGATTCGAGGTCGAGAGGCTCCATGACCCAGCTCGAAGCACCCACCTCTCACTGCACTAGGGGCACATTGCAAAGAAAGAGTGGAGGATAAATTAGGCCCTTGAAGAGCATCCTCACTGCCAGCTAAGAATGCACATGGACCTTAGCACAGCCAAGGAAGCTCCCACAGGACAACGTCCCCCCTTCACCCATGGACAGCAGAGTCCATTCAGACTGTGCAGTGATGAGCTGCTCTCTCCACCTGACCCAGCGCTGGCTCTGACCCAGGCCTTGGGACATCACACCAGCAGCATTAGGAGCAGAGGAACCCCTCTTGCTTTGTACACCACAGCAGAGGGCATTTACTGGGACTGGTTCAACAGAGGCAGAGATCAAGGGGCTTTGCTGAATCCTCCATATGTTGTGTCTTTCCCTGGTGGACCTTGTCTCACTCACCTCCTCAATCTTCTGTACCATTCAGTATCTCACATGCTCTGGGCAGTCCCAAGCTTTCCAGGGACTCCAGGCTGCTAATCAGTAGGGTCAGCCGTCTCTCCAAAGAGCATCACCTTACATCTGTCAACATGACATTCCATCTCCCTTCCTGTTGCCCATATACCTAGCTGAGGCGAGTCCCTCTAGGGTTCATCACAACCTTTCGAGACTCCAGACTTCTCCCACCCGGGTCTTATCCAGAATAGAAGACTGAGGACATGTCAGTGTCAATAGCTAAGCAAAGGCCCCACAAGTGCTGCTCTCCCTATAAGACATGGTCACTCTCCAATGGACCTGGTGCTTCTCCCACTAAACAGGAAGAGCAGTGATCTCAAGCGCTGGTTGCAAACCAGGGTTCTTCCACCACCAGCCTAGATACAAGCAGGAGGCTTAGCTTCTGTCCATGGTCTGCCACACTGAACACAGACTGGTCAGTTTGAATCTGAGTATTTTCACTTGCGGAGGGGGAGAGAGACAGGCCACAAGAACTTTCCAGTCTGGAAGGGAACCATCCCACCCTAGCACAGACTGTCCGCTACAGCATTGGCTCTCAATCTTTCCAAAGAACTGTACCCTTTTCAGAAGTCCGATTTGCATTGCATACCCCTGTCACACAGTGTGGGGGCCTCCCAGGTTAAATCTACCCTGCTCGTCACAAGCCCCAAGTTCCACCTCACTTCAGAACTATTTGCTTACAAAATTGGACATAAAAATGCGAAGTGTCACAGCACACTATTACTGAAAAATACAATTATAAATCAAGTGGAATATAAATATTGTACTTACAGTTCAGTGTCTAGTACATAGAGCAGCACAAACAAGTCATTGTCTATGAAATCTTAGTTTGCATCGACATCACTAGTGTTTTTTTACGTAGCCTGTTACAAAACTAGACAAGTATCTAGATGAGTTGATGCATCCCCTGGAAGACCTCTGCATACCCCTGGCTGAGAACCACTGTTAGAGGGAACAGATCTGCTGCTCAAGATGTTGCATGTGCTGTGACGAACTGTGGTGCTCCCACTCAAGGCCTCCGGCATTAAAACATAAGAATGGCCAGACTGGGTCAGACCAAAGGTCCATCCAGTCAGTATCTCGTCTACCGACGGTGGCCAATGCCAGGTGCCCCAGAGTGCCAGGTAATGATCAAGTGATCTCTCTCCTGCCATCCGACATCCCTCTCTGACACACAGAGGCTAGGGACCCCATTCCTTACCCATCTTGGCTAATAGCCATTACTGGCCTCAACCTCCATGAATTTATCCAGTTCTTTTAAACCCTCTTATAGTCCTAGCTTTTAGCTCCCCATCTATTTTCAACCAGCTGTGAAACCAAGTGACTGACCAGAACAAGCCACAAGGGGAAAAGTAAGTCTTGATTTAGTCTTAAGTGGCACACACGATCTGGTCCAAGAGGTGACTATAGCTGAACCGCTTGGTAATAGTGAGCACAAATATAATTACATTTAACATCCCTGTGGTGGGGAAAACACCACAGCAGCCGACCAGGGTAGCATTTAATTTCAGAAAGGGGAACTACACAAAAAAAAGAGGAAGTTAGTTAAACAGAAATTAAAAGGTAGAGTGCCAAAAGTGAAATCCTCGCAAGGGGCATGGAAACTTTTTAAAGACACCAGAAGAGAGGCTCAACTTAAATGTATACCACAAATTACAAAACAGAGCAAGAACCACAGTAAGAATTAAATGACAAAGTAAAAAGCAGGAGAAGGCAAAAAAGCATCCTTTAAAAAGTGGAAGTTAAATCCCAGTGAGGAAAATAGGAGCATAAACTCTGGCAGGTAACTATAATTAGGAAGGCCAAAAAAGAATCTGAAGAATAGATAGCCAAAGACTAAAAAAAATAGCCAAACAAATGTTAAGTACATCAGCAACAGGAAGCCTGCTAAAGGTAAACAACCAATGGAGCCACTGGGTGAACAAGATGTTAAAGGAGCACTTAAAGGAGAGTGAATGAATTCTTTGCATTCGTCTTTATGGGCTGAGGGAGATCCCTAAACCTGAGCCATTCTTTTTTGGTGATAAATCTGAGGAATGGTCCCAGACTGAGGTGACATTAAGAGGTTTTGGAACAAATTGATTAAACAGTAATAAATCACCAGTGCCAGATGGTATTCATGCAAGAGTTCGGAAGGAACTCAAATGTGAAATTGCAGAACTACTAACTGTGGTATAACACCTATCATTTAAATCAGCTTCTGTATCACGTGATTGGAGGATAGCTAATGTGATACCATTTTTATTTTTTATTTTTTAAAAAGGTTCCAGAGGTGATTCCAGCAATTACAGGCCAGTAAACATAACTTCAATACCAGGCAAACCATCTGAAACAGAATTACCAGAAATATTGATGAACATGATTTGTTGGTAAAGAGTCAACATGGTTTTGTAAAGGGAAATCGTGCCCCACCGAACTATTAGAATTCTTTGAGGGGGTCAACAAGCATTTGGAAAAGGAGGATACAGTGTTTACAGTGTACTTAGATTTTCAGAAAGTCTTTGACAAGGTCCCTCGGCAAAGACTCTTAAGAAAAGTCAACTGGTACAGGATAAGAGGGAAGGTCCTTTCATCGACCAGTAACTGGATAAAAGATAAGAAACAAAGGGTAGGAATAAATGGTTAGTTTTCAAAATGGAGAGTGGTAAATAATGGAGTCCCCCAGGGGTCTGTATTGGGACCAGTCCTATTCAATATATTAACAAATCTGGAAAAAGGGGCAAACAGTGAAGTGGCAAAATTTGCAGATATAAAAAACTGCTCAAGATAGTTAAGTCCAAATCAGACTGAAGAACTACAAAGGGATCTCACAAAACTGGGTGACTGGGCAACAACATAGCAGATGAAATTCAATGTTGATAAATGCAAAGTAATGCACATTTGAAAACATAATCCCAACTATGCAGATAAAACGATGGGATCTAAATTAGCTGTTAACACTCAAGAAAGATCTTAGAGTCAGTGTGGATAGTTCCCTGAAACCATTCACTATGTGCAGTGGCAGTCAAAAAAAAGCTAACTGTTGGGAATCATTTAAAAGGGGATAGATAAGACAGAAAAATATATTGCCTTTATATAAATCCATGGTGCATCTACATCTTGATTAGTGTATTTGGATCTGGTTGCCCCGTCTCAAAAAGAGATATGTTGGAATTGGAAGAGGTACAGAAATGGGCAACAAATATGATTAAGAGATTTGAACAGCATCTATAGGAGGAAAGATTAAAATGATAGGGACTTTTCAGCATGGAAAAGAGATGACATAGGGAGGATACAATAGAGGTCTATAAAAGAATGATGGGTATGGAGAAAGTAAATAAGGACATGTTATTTACTCATAACACAAGAACTAGGGGGTCACCAAATGAAATTAAGTTAAAAACAAAGAAAAGGAAGTACTATATTTCTTCACACAATGCACAATCAACCTGTGGAACTCTTTGCCAGAGGATGTTGTGAAGGCCAAGACTACAACAGGGTTCAAAAAATAACTAGATAAATTCATGGGGGGAGGTCCATCAATGGCTATCGGCTGCAATGGGCTAGCTTTGGTTTTCCAGAAGCTGGGAATGGGCAACAGACTGGGTCACTTGATCCCTCTGAAGTGCCTAGTATTGGCCACTGTCTGCAGACAGGATACTGGGCTAGATGAGCCGTTGTTCTGAAGTGTAGCCGTTCTTCTGTTCAGAGAAGAGCTCACCTAGCAGCTCACCTCCATCAACAGAGGAAGTCAGTGGCAGAGCCAGGACTAGAACGCAGGGATCCTGACTGCCAGCTCAGTGTCATAGGCACTGCGCCCTGCCGACCAGCTTCTACAACCCACCACCTCAAGAGACCAGCCCTGGTTCTCTCCCCCTCGAGTGCTCTCAGCCCCCATCCCACGGACAGGCCGGGGCTGCCACTCCAGCAGATACGCACTCACCCCTAGCTTGTGCCAGAGGTGCCATTTTGCTTTCCTGAGGTTGAGCAGACAGGGGGGTGAGGTCACCTTTAGTGGACCAACTTCTGTTGGGGAGAGAAGCATTTGAGCTTACACAGGTCTCTCCTTCAGAGCCCCAACTGTTCCTTCAGAGAGACTGAGCAACTATTCAGCTGCTCTACAGCTCATTGGGATGCAAACAGCCACGTTACCCGGATGGTACATTCAGCCGCGGAGTTTGAAAAGCCAGGCTCCCAGGACACTGGGATCGTCTCTGCATGCAAATCACATGCCCCTGGGAATGGGCTTAGACCAGCACCCAGCAGGAGACTGAGGGACCCACTTGCTCCGGTTCACAATGGTCAGGGAAGACTTTAGGCAGCTTGCTCCCTGGGCCAGCCGCAGTCCTGAGCCAGGGAGGGGAAGAACATGGCTTTCTAGCCCCACCTGGTGGCTGTCTAGTGAGCAGGACACTTCTGCCTCAGGCCCTCTACCTCATGACAGGGAATATGTTAAGCAGGTGCAATTAACAAGCCATGAATAGTCTCTATTTACCAAGACGGAGGCTTCCTGGGGGAGGAAGGGTGGAGGGAAGTATCATGGTTGGTCCCCACTCTATAGCTGATGCCTCCTGGGGAGTAACAGCATCCCCATTCAGACTAGGGACCTCACCTGCTTTGTGCTCTCAGGAAGTGCCTCTGGGCATCACTGTAGAAAGTTCAGAACCATTTGCACCATGCCCCAGAGTGACCACAGGAAAAAGCCTGTAGGGTGTAATACTCAAACCAGAAGCTCACCAAAGCCAGTCCAATGTGCACATACAACTCTCCCCAGACATACTGGTCACACAATGCACAAATTGCACGCACTCAGCGATTGCTGGCATGGTGCCACAAGGGCCTATCGAGAATGGAAATAGAATTCTCTTGTATAAAGGGATGGGCGTGTCACCTTAGTGTCTCAGCCAATGTGCCCTCCCCGAAGGAATCCAACAGAACTGTGACCCTCCAGAGTTCGGACAGACTCTCACAAGACACACTCACATTGACTCAGACACGATTTCAACCACCACTAACTGCCCATAGGGAGTTAGTTCTGTAATGACAGTCTACTGGTGGGTTTATTGCACTGGTGCTGGCCACTGTAACTGACTGGATACTGGACAGCCCCCTCTTCAGGCCAATTTCAGCTCTGCAGTAACCCCCTGTGCTAGTGAGGGATCAGTCAGGGCTCCCCACCCCACAGGGAAGGCCCCTAATCCAGCACGACCAGGAAGCAGCCTGGGTGAGCAGGGGAGACGAGGAAAGTCAGAGCAATAGACCTGGACCTGCACCCTGGCTGGCCACACAGTACGAGCTCACGCAGACACATCTAAGTGAGTAGGGCTGCCACATGAACACCATGAAGCTCTTGAGAAGATGAAGGGCAGAAAAGGAATGGCTCTGTCATAGGTAAGTTAATTCCCACTGTAGCTCCCGCCCACACCCTATCACACTCTGCTTCAAGTCTTTGGACTAAGAGCCGTGCTGCTTCAAATCTCAATCAACTTCCATTGCATCCTCCCAAGCTCCTGGTCCTCCCTTTTCAGGTGCTGGGTGCTTCGCTTTGCCTACAGTCAGTACATTTCCTCCTGCATCCCAGGCACACCCCCAGCTAGACCTCCTAATGCCTCCCACTAGCTCCCTTCTTCACTAGTCTTTGCTGCAATGCACTTTGCTGACACTTGCCTCTGGTTCTTAGATACCTGTAATTCCTTGGGGCACAGGCTTCTTCCTCTTGGTTGCCTAGAAAGGACCATGTATGAGCATAGTCCCACAGAAACACCATTCCTCTTCCCTCCCACCCACAATAGTACTGCCTCTTAGTGGAGGCCTGCAGGAAAGGCAGGAGCCAATTGCAAGGGACAGGTTTTCTTTACATACAAAGCTTTGCAATAGCAGTGAAGGTGACAGTACTAGGGAAGCATCTTCCCCATCTTTGTTCGCCCCACCTCCAAAGATCACTGCAGGGACAGCCTTTCACACCACCTGCTGGCGTACAAGGAATTACAGAACTTGAGGGTCTTAGTCCAGTCCCCCTCCTAAGGCCACTTGCTCTCCTTCCAGGTCTCCAGAGGCAAGAGGATTCAAGGGGACAGCACATGGTCAGTTTGTAGATTTTATTTAACGGTCATAAAAGGGGAAGCAGATGACAATTCCAAATCTGTTAATCTGAGTCTAAGATTTACAGACAAGATGCACCAAATCAAATTAACAAAACTCTCTCTAAAGGGCCAGGGGAGAGGAAGAGTTGGGGCAGGAGACAGCTACAGGAAAACCACACACATTTGGTCCCAGTTCTGGTACAAGAGCCTTATTATCAAAGCAACCAGAGAAGATGGCTGCAGAGCTGGAACATGCTTGTCCAGTAGCCGGAGGGTCCTGGAGTTTCTGCCCCCTGCCTACCATGCCAGTGTGGGTGTTGGAGATGCCAGGCTGCAGTGCTGTGAGGATGGAGGGGAAGAGGGACTGCTCTGGGGACATGGAGACTACTTGTCAAGGCAATAAATACTGACAGGACAGGCACGAGATTTCAAAGGCAGAACTGATACATAAGGCATTAGCTGCTCTTGAGTATCTGTCCATCGCAAGCTCTTTGTTCTGACCAGGTTGTGAAAGCAGCTGCAGAACTCGACTGATTTATCCCCCAGCCAAAAACTCAACCAAGAGAAGGGACAGGAGCTGCCCTGGGATTTCAGTGCTTTACAGCCAAAAATGGCTCCAATGAAATAAATTGGAGGCAACAGCAGCACTCATGACTCCTGTGCCCACCTCAGTAAAGATGCTGGGGCAGACACAGGAAGGCACTGGGCTGTTGAGAGATCTACACTAAGAGGACCAAAGCCTCCATCGCAGAAAGTGGGAGAGTTCTGCCAGTGCGGCTGTCTCTGGACATCCCCAAGGGTGGTTCTGTGGGCTGGGGCGCAGCCCGAGAGGCCTCCTCCTCTCAGGGGAATGGGCCAGCAAAGTTAGTTGGGACTCAAGGGGAGTGACTGAGGTGAGGTCGGCATGCTAACAAATCTATGGGGTGGGAGCTAATAAGGTCAGGGCCCCTGCCTAGAGAAGGCATGTTACACACATTAAGGCATCATGGTTACAGGAAACAGCCACAAATGAAGCTGGCTGAAGGGGAGGGGCAGGCCACAGACATGATTTTAGCCTACAGAAGGGTTCAATGACTGCCTGGCATCACAATTCCTCAGCCACCCAAAATGAGGCACCACCCCATGAGCAGGAGCACTAAGAAAGCCCTGTGTGCGTGGAGCAGTTTGGAGAGTCCCTCTCCCTCTGCACCTGCCTGTGATTTATTCCAGTGAAGAAAGGTCAGATGCAGCAGTGGGACAAGAACCTGATCAGGCCCTGGGGAGGGCAGGAAGCACCCCCCTTCTGTGTGGGGAGGGGGGGGAGGCCTAGGGGACAGGTGCCCCTGGGGCAGGCAGCTGGAGGTCAGATGCAGACAGCATGGTTTGGTCAGCTCCATTCAGTGATTCTCTGGGGAGGAGTGGGGGCAAGGGGTGATTCCAATGTCAGCACTTTGGTACAGGGTGGGATTTCTACTGTAGCCACTGCCTGGCTAACTCTCTCTCTGGGGATCAGCCTGTGGAAGGGCTACTCCTTCCACTCCTTCTTGATGGTCAGGTTCCACTCCCAGGACAGATGGTCAGTCTTATCATCATCTGTGAATTTGGATCTGATGTTGTAGCTGCCCCGGGCCAGCATCCCCTTGGGGGCTTCCTCCATGGGGGTCAGGAACTCGTACTCCTCTGCTCGGGGCCCATAGCTCCCGACCATGTAGTCGGTCTTGTCAACTGGAAGGAGACAGGGATGGGGTGGAAAGAATGAGCCTCCACTGAGCTGGTGCATAGGCTGAAGTGCATGAACAGATTGTAGCCCCTTCCGACTGCTGTACCCTCTCCCCACAGAAGGCGCACGGCTGGGCTCAGAGCTAGAGAATTCAGCCACTCGATGCTAGCTCCGAGCCCCTTCCACCTGCTCCCCCCACGGGCAGGCCAAGCAACAGAGGAGAAGCCGCCGCTGTTCGTTCAGCACTAAGTTTTGCTTCACTCGAGGCCCATCAGCTCAAGTGCAGCCAACATCATCCAGGCCCTTGCACTGCAGCAGAGCCTAACTGAGGTTTCCCACCCCCAGAGCTGAGCCAAAGGTGCCCATGAGCCAGGCCTCCTAGAGCAGTTCGACTGGGGATCTGCGAACCCTTTCAGAGGGGCTGCAGAGCCCCATGGCTGATATCTGGCACCCAGCGCTGAAGCGGAAAGTCACACTGGGAGCTCCCCACGCACACAGCCCCTAGCTACACCGTCCCTGCACCCTGAGCTATGTTCAGGCTTTTTGAACTGAGTGCCCACGTTGAGTTGTATTTTTGGTTGCGTCTCCCCACAGCCCAGACAGGCTGGGTGGCCTGAAAGGGGTGGAGGTGATGCTCCCTCCCTGGACCCTGCTGTGCAGAGATGGATCAAGCCCTGACAGCCCTTGCCCCCACCTCACCAAATAGAAACTATGTGTATGCCTAAGCCCCACCCCTCCCCAGGTCTAGAGCCCTGCAGGCCCCCACCATGACCTGGTGGTTTTATAGCATGTTGAGAGGGGACTCAGCAAGGATAAGAACCCCTGTTCTAAAGGGAAGTCTCCTCCCACCATGCCAGAGCCAGCTGGGAGTGGGGGTGGCACAAACATCTCGCTGCAGTGGGGCTGGCTGGGAGACAAGACCCCCCCACCCCGCCTCCAAGCAATGTCTGGAGGAATGGAAGCACTTACTTTTCACTCCTTTCCTGAACGTTTGCTGAATGTACTTTAGCCCCGACACAATCTCCTTGTTCACCTGCAGAGATAAACAAGACCTCACAGCAGAGTGGCCACGGCCCTCCCCATATCTGGGGCAGGGCAGGGGCCTGTCTCCAATGCATCCCTTGGGATTGGTGACCTCTCTCTTTTGGGACGTCTGGTTGCCATAGCCTGAACCATACAGACAGGCTTGGGCCAGTGACTCAAGAGTTCTTACCCGGAAGGAGATTTTTATCCGATACTCCACACCCTCCTTCAGCACGAACGACTGCTTCTTGTAGCTTTCCAGGTCACCTGCAGAGAAGGGAGAAGTTTGCTCAGACTTCCTCGGGACTGTGCTGTGGGATGCATTTGGGGCAGGCCCTGTACCGGACACGGGAGCTATTGGAATATAAACAAGTGCTCGGCTGCAGGCAGGGGAAGTGTCCCTCCCTGCCTGTCATGGTCTTCCCTCGCCCCAGCTCCTGCATTAACTCCTTTGGTGTCCACAGAAGAGTGCACAAAGCCCAGCGAGGGGAGAGTCCCAGACACTCTCCTCCCAGCAAGGAAGAGAAATGGGGTTTACTCATGCATGTCCCTGTTTAGAGACCTCACCACCTTGCACCCACCCATGCTGGAACCTATCACCATTTCCAAGTTAGTCCACGCAAGCCCTAAGAGATCCACCTATCCACACCAGAGGATGCGGCTCAGTTTCAGAATGACTCGCTCTCTCACCACCAAGGTCCTCTTCCCAGAATCAGCAGGAAGAAACATGATCCTCAAATGGAGGACCTGGAGATCTTGCTCTTGACTAAAAATTAGAAATCCCAGTGGGACCCTGGGGGCCATTATCAGGAAGCTATTGATTATGCTGCAATTCCAGCCTCATGCCATTAGAGGAGGCTGGTGCAACATTCCCCATGGATTAGAACCAGAGAATCTCTCATTTAACAGTTTATTTTGGGGCAGTATTTAAGAGAGTTCTGGCAACAGTAACTTGTTTGTGGCAACTTGGGATACTTCATTTAGCGTAGGTCTCAGTCCTGACCCCCTACGGCTGGGGCTGAGTGTGGTGGGAAGCCTGATGAGTTACAGCAGGATTAGGTCCCTGGGTTTCTTAACTAAAAGCAACGAGCCAGCACTTGCCAAGTGGCTCCTGGGCTCCTCCAGGTGGCAGCATCTAAGTAGCACTTGCAGGACTGAACGTGCACAACCAAGAGACGTCCGAAAGGCCCTGTGCTAGGGGCCCTTCACACTGCAGCTCAAGTACAGGGAGCAGAGAGGCTGCAGCACTGAACACCCGGCTGGAAGCCCCAAAAAATCACAGGAGGAGCTTGGCCCCCTGCAAGTTATGTTTGGAAATGCTCATTTCAGCAGGTCAGAATGGACAGTGGACCTGGCCTGGCCCCCACCAGGGTTCCTGATTGTCTGCACTGAGCTAACCTAGGCCTGTCCCCCTGGGAAGGTAAATCGCAGTACCCATCTCCACTTACCTGTCAGGTCCAGCTCCAGAGGGCCAGGGGCAGTGGCACAGACCAGGGTCAGTTTGGTCACCACCACATTCGGAATACTGGGATCTAAGAGGAAGAAGAGGCTGTCAGACAAGTCCTTAAAGTGCTAATGACATACCTGCCCCAGGGCCCAACCCATCTATACCCTTCTCTCTCCTTTCACTCAGTTCCTGGAAATGCAAAGGAGCAGGTAAGAGCTACAAGGAACGGTCCTGCCTGGAGCAGAGATCCAGGGTTCTCCTTGTTTTATACCCAAGGAGGAAGAGGTCTCAGAACCTTTCATTCAGAAGGACCATCCCAGAAGATATCAACTCACAAGCTTTGTTCAAAGGACCAACGACTGACTTAAGCTAGCCAGGTACAGACTATTAGACCAGACAGCTAGCCATGCCCACACTGACGGGTTACTCCCAACTGGTCATTTGCATCCAGAGTTCAAGCTGGGCTTTCAGCAGCATGTATGAAGAGAGATCTCGGGGGGCGGGTGGGTTCTTAAAAGCAGTTATAGGTGTAGAGAAGGGGTCTTGGCTGTTACAGCTGTTTGCTCAACTAACATCTGCACAGACAGAACCACATGCTCTGAGAGGACACCAGGACTCACCAGTAGCTACCTTGACAGAACCCAGCAGAGCCTCCTTGTATTTCCGCAGGCTCTCATCATCCTTATCCAGTTCCTGGATCTCTTGGATGCTTTTCTGGGCAGGTGGCTTGTAGTTGACAGAATGTTCATCCTCCTCATTCTCTGCTGCGATCTGGGCCAGCTGCTCTGCGGTCGGCTCCTGCTCTGCCATCTTCACACACGTGAGTTATACCTAGGAGGGGAGAGTGGGAAATGGGCCGCATGCTCCCAGAGCTCCTCAATAGACCCCTCATTCCTTTCTCGGCCAAAGCAGGGCTGCCCACAGTAACTCCAGTAACTCTGGAGGGGTCAGTTCAATGCATCCCTGTTCCCAAACACCCATGGGAGGTCTTGCTAGTGGTCTCAGAGGAATGAGATGGGCAGGACATTCCCAGAACACCTAGTTCTCTGCAGTGTAGGCCCTCTTCCGAGTTCCCAGTCAGAGTTCAGAAAGCAGGTGCAGAATCTTTGGTTACCCCATGGAATCCCAACCGCAGCAAGCCATGGGGAGACTTCAGTCTTCGCATTTTGTTTGTTAAATTCCCAGGACAACAGATAGCTGTTCTTGTGGGCAGAGGGTTTATCTGATCACTCTTCTTGAAAGGCTGAGTGGAGAAATCCAAAAAGAGTAGATCTGGGCCTTTGTTACATTCTGCTTCCCTACAGCACTCAAGTTTAAGACAGAGGTGGGCAAACTATGGCCCCGTGGGACCATCCTGCCCCCAGACTCTCCCCTGCTGTCCCCCCGCAAGCTCAGCTCGCTGTGCCACCAGTGCTCTGGGTGGTGGGGCTGTGAGCTCCTGCTGGACAGCACGGCTAGCTCCTGCCAGGTGGCATGGCTGCCAGTCCTGCTGCTCTGAGCAGATGGTAAGGGGGCAGAAGTGGGGGGCTGGGTAAGGGGCAGGTGGTCAGTCAGGGGACAGGGAACAGTTGGATGGGACAGAGATTCTGGGGAGGACGGTCAGGAGACAGGGAGTCCGGGAGGCCTGTCATGTGGTAGGGATGTGGATAGGGGTTGGGGCAGTCAGTGGACAGGGAGCAGGGGGTTCGATAGGATTCCCAGGGGGCAGTTGGGGAGTCCCGGGAAGGAGCGGTTGCAGACAAGGGGCAGGAAATGGGAGGGGGCAGATAGGGGACGGAGACCAAGCTGTTTGGGGAGGCACGGCCTTCCTTACCTGGCCCTCCATACAGCTTCGGAACCCCAATGCGGCCCCAACCCAAAAAGTTTGCCCACCTCTGCTCTAAGAAGAGATGTCTCCTCCATTGTTGGCGCAAGTCCCAGCACCTCACCGATGATCAACTGGATCAGTCTGTTCTAAAAGGGGCACTGGCTGTCCCCAAACTGCAGGGAAAGGGAGCTGCCTTGGCTGATCTCACACTCAGTCCTTTCAAGGCCAGTGAAAAGCAGCAGCTATCGGATTAATAGCACACGTACTACGTGGCTCAGTGTCTCCAGTCACTTTCTGACTAGGGAATGGTAAGTAGTGTGTGGAGTAGCCATCATTAAGGGCGAAGCTCCAGTCCCATTATAAAAGCCATTCTCAACTCCCATCCCACAATCTCCCTCTTAAGCTTCACAGGCCACATCATCCAAGGTGAGGTTTTCCTCGGAAAAATATCAGAAGAGTTTAAAGGTAATGGTGAAGACTTTGATAACCCATGACTGTTTGCAGTTGGGGAGCCCACTCCAGGGCAGCTTCAAACACTCCAGAAGTATCACCCTTTACAAACAAGCTGTGAAGGGATCCAGCTATTTCCCCACCCTTAGGCCTGGCCTAGACTTAAAAATTAGATCACCCTAGCTACATTATTCAGGCTGTGAAAAATGCTGTTCCCTGTGCAATGTAGTTCAGATCAATCTACCCTCAGTGTAGGCTCAGCTAGGTCAACCTAGCCACCACCTCTTGGAGAGGTTGGTTAAATATATCAATGGAAAAACCCCTTCTGTCAGTGTAGGAAGTGTCTATATTACAGGGTTACAGGACAACTGTAGCACCACAGCTGTACTGCTGTGGGGTAGACATACCCTAAATCCTTCATTACCCCCCGCCCCATCATCCTACATGACGTGCTACCCATTCATCATTTTGCCTCCTAAAATTTTTCATATATAAATGCAAAGATCAGAACAGATAAGGCAATTATAAAATCCCCTCCACTATTCAAGGAAGCTATTTCCAATATATTGCATCACACATACTACAAAAATACTCCATGCTCAATACACTTAAATACAATCTTGTAAGGACTACATACACTTACATAAACCAACACCACCTCTACACAGAAATCCAATAGTTGGAGGTTGAAGCTAGACAAATTCAGGTGAGAAACAGAGCACAATTTAACAGTGAAGGAATTAGTCACTGGGAAAACTCAGCTAGCGATTTAGAGGACTCTTACTCATTCAAAGTCTTACACTTTATGAAAGAGATGCTATAGTTCAAACAAGCTCTGGGCCTGATACAGAAGATCCCGGGTGAGATTCTCTGGCCCCTGTCAGGCTTGATCATCATAAGGGTCCTTTCTGATCTCAAAAATCTATGACCCTTCTAATCACATTTCATAACTAAAAATCAATTATTCCATTTCTACTCCCTCAATAGATCCCCCCACGCAAGGGAAAAGCTCCCAGAACTCAGACAGGACGCACCCTGAGATTACATACATCAGTTAGTTTCTTCTACCACAGCATATATTGCTTTCTAGAAAGAGATGCTATAGCTGACCTTGAGGTGAGTCAGGTGGCAAGTGGGGACCGCCTGGCCCATTCATTTCCAGGCTCCTTTAGGAAGAAGTTTTGGTAAAGAAAGCATGATGTGTGCGTGTACTCCCTTTCCACTTCGTATAAGGAATCTTGAAGTTTCAATTTCCTCAGTGGGATAAAGATGTTTGCTTTGATCTGCTTTGCCCTTTGAAGTCCAGGGGCTCCAGGGTGCTGGCCCCATGCTGCCTGGGGTTCCTAGGGACAGCTTTGTCCACCTTGAGGGATTCCCCCCTGCCAAGAACTCCCTTAACATTTCACGAACCCCAGTTTGGGAACCACTGCACCAGAGGAAGGGAAGCTTCCCCTTTGAGTTGTTGTAACTAATCACTAATTAAACCTCAAGTCAGCAAAGGGAGCCTGGATGAGGCCAAGCTATCCAGAGGCAGAACTTGAAACCAGAAGCGACCTCCCCTGCGGACACTTGTTAAAGTGCCTCTTTAAGGCCAAAAGACCCAGGAGTGTTTGTGGCACCTTCGAGGCTAACCAATTTATTGGTCTCTAAGGTGCCACAAACACTCCTCCTTTTTGCAGATACAGACTAACACAGCTACTACTCTGATCCCTAAGGCCACTCACTACCTGCACTCAGGCCAGTGCTAGACCCTGGAAAGCTGTCAGAATTTCAACGCAAAACACAGCAGGCCAGCACAATGCTAGAATGCAGCTCCTCCCAGTCCTGCACTCAGCTCCAGAAGTTGGCTTGGCTCTGCCTGGGTGTGTCCGGATGCCTTGGATATTACTGAAGAGCTGTTGCAATCTCACATTGGTCAGAGCAGGAAATCAGTTCAACAGGCCTCTGTCTGCACCCCAAGCATGGGGCTGACTCCCATCTGTTCACCCTCCAACAAAGCAGCTGGGGTATCTTGTGTTTTCCCCTCCCCTAGCAGCACCTGGTCTCCATCAGCCCCATCTTCCCAAGCATCCAGGCCTCCCAGCCCCCAAAACAGACACATCTGGAATGAGAATCCTGCCTCAAGGGGGGCGAGGAGCTGTTCTGCTAATCACCACCTGCCACTGCCTTCATCGTACCATTAGACCCATTGGCATAGATGGACGGGAACACCAGAGTGCCTGGATGAACCTGAATACTTTAAGGGCCATTGTAATCCCCCATTAGCCACACAGGAACCAGCCCTTTCCTTGCCTCGCACACTGACAAACTAGAGAATTTCAAAGGCCATGAAAAGCTGCTGGAGACAGCAGCTGGGAAAAGCAAATCTCAGCCTGCCAGTCACCTGGGAGGTCAGGCTGTTATGCCCAGCAGCTCAGAACAGGGTTCACCTTTCCTCAGAAGACATGGCCAAGAGTAATGGTGCTGCACTGCCTTCAGCAAGGCCTCCAGGCAGAGCTAAGAACAGCATCATCGTCAATCAGAACCACACAAAACAGCAGAGGTCTTGGGAGGGGAGGCCTGTGTGACCCTGGTGTGGGGAAGGCACAGAGGCACGTTGCAAAGTACTTGGAGGGAGGGTGCTCCTCTCTACACTGAAAAGCACATTCCAGAGGTCATAGTTCCTCAGCTGCTGCTTCAGAAAAGGCACCAAGGCAGAAAGGAAGGAAGCTTCCAGGCACGCATATCCTTTCCCAAGGCCCCTGACCTCTTCCTTTGGGCTGCAGAGAGGAGCCATTTACCACAGTTCAGGGTTAGTAGGATAGAGGGGGCCTTAGGGTAACAGAGACTTTGCTATTCATTTCAGGTGTCCTCTTGCTGGGTAAGATTGCTAGGAAAATCGGAATCAATTGTAGTTGAACTTCCCTATGGCCTGTGCTTACGAGTCCCAGACCATCAGGAGCACAGGCCTAACATTTTTAGCAGGCACAGGACCTCCTGCAGAAGAGGCAGCAGGCCCCCTTCCCCCGACTCATCCTCTTAATTCCTTTTTCTAAGGCAGTGGTTCCCAAACTAAGATTCATGAACTCCTGGGGGTTCACAAAATGTTACAGGGGCTCTCAGGAAAAAATCCCCTAATGGCAGACAGAGTTGTCCATAGGGACCCTGGGCAGCATGGGGACAGCAGCCCAGAGCCCCTGGACTTTCAAGAGCCAAGCAGATCAAAGCAAACATATCTATCCCACTAAGGAGATTTAAAGTTCAAGAACTCTTTTACAAAATAGAAAGGGAGGTGGATACTTTTTTCTGTTTTTAAAATGAAATAGGTGGCTAGTGTTTTAAAATTATTATAAACAACAAGTTTAAGCTTTATTGTTACATGCATTGTTTGCCTGGACTGCTCAAGGCCTGAATGCTTGTGTAGGAGGAACTCTGAGCTGGCTTCTTAAATACCTTTATTCATTTTCACAACTGATACTCCTAGATGAAACATAGAAGCCAGAGGCGCCAGTATGGGGGGCAACAAGGGTCACATCAGCACCCCTCACCCATGGGTCCCTCTCGGTTCTTTCCCCGTGCCCCCATCAACCCCAGGGTGTGCGGGCACTTTCCCCCACACCCTTTTTTCTCCCTATTGGCACCTCTGATCGGAGCTGTGTCTTATAACAGGCTTAATCAAAAGTGAAACAAGCTACAAAAGTGAGTTCTTGGAAGAATGTTGCCATTTTCATAATGTAATAAAAATACACCAACGATAATAAATAGTGTGTAATAATGTCAAACAAATTTTCTATTTCCAAGCTCACTGCTTTTAGAATTTATGCTGAGGTAAGGGAGAAAATCCATGGAAATATTCATTTTTAGGAGGGGGTTCATGAGACTTGACATGTTAGTGAAAGGGGTTCACGGGTTGTTCTAAGGCCTTGAGTTCAACTTAGCCAATAAAACTACCAGTGCCCTGATGTGAGAATTGATAGTGAAAGATCACAGGTCAAACCTCAGGCATTATTGCAGGGCAACTCCCTTCTCGGGCACCTCCAGACCCTAGCTGCCTAGAAAATGCTCACTGTTGGAACCTTCTGTCCTACAGATGCTGTAATGTACCCAAAACCTGACCATTGCCTCACACAGACTCATTTTCTTCCTGGTCTTAGAATCTTTTCCATACTCCTGGTGGCTGTCATTGTCCTGAACACCAGATTCCCTCCCACCAGCCTAGCATCTCATCTCCGATCACCTTCCTTTGGACTACCCACATTGCAGATTTCAACTGCAAGTTCAAACCAGACAGATATTTAACTACAGACTGATCACCATTTACCATGTCATTACCCGACTAGAGTCTACCGGACTGAAGAACCTCCCAGGGTCTCTCAACAAATGATCTGTAATAGAGCTAGAGTGCCTCCAAGCTCCTGAGAGATTTCAACTAACTAGACTAGGGCAGCATGTGCCTCTTGCTGGCTAAAGCCACTTCTGAGTGGGAAAAGAACTCCCAGACTCCACCTCTACTGGCAGAGTCAGGCCCTAGACTGTCTTGCTCCAAGAAATGATGCAGCTGCAGAAGGCTCCAGATGAAGCTCATGCTCTCCAGAACCTTGGAGGTCACAAAAGATGAACCAATGCTTATGAGAAATTGGAGTAAGCTGAATCATTCTTCCTAGCAGAGGGAATTTTTACTGTCTTCATCCTTCTATCCTAGAGCCCTGCTGTTTCAAAACTTACAAACCGTCAGTTCCTCCAGGGTTAAATAGACAGGACATGAGTACTAGAAGGAGACCCAGGCTCCTAAGAAACTGCAACCTGACTACAGCTACAGTCTGATTAACAATGTGGCAACAGAGGAGCTAGCAGTGTTGCAAGGGAGGACATCAGCCCCTGCGACCCAAGAAATTTGCTGGTTAGAAGACATGCCCTAATTTCTGCCTTTTACATGAACAATCCCCAGAACAAAGACCTTTACAGAGCAACTATATTAGAAGTTCTGTGACTCCATCCCTGGTCAAAGCCCTTAGACACTGCTGGAATACAAATAACTCAGAGTTTAAGAGAAGGTCCTTTCAAGCAAGCTATAATTCTGGTTGTCTGGGGGTAAATGTGTTATGCTAAGTGACGGAGACTGGGGGTCAGAAGTGAGTTTGGGTTCATCACCATGCTATAGCATAGCGGCAGCAGCATCATGGATGGGTGTGTCACCTGGCAAAGAGTAAATAAGGACTCACTGATCACACCAAAAGGCAGGCTGATGGGACATTTCATACAAGATCATCCCACAGCGAAAGCTCCTCTTATGCCCTGTGTGACAAGTAGGGAGAAGGGTGGACGTAACTCCTGAGGCTAAGCTACTCTGACCTGGAAACCTGGAGCTGTAACCTGAGATGGAGGGGGAGGGGAGTTGACACCTTGGGGCTGGCAAGGGAACAAAGAGCAGGCAGAGGTTGGAGGGTTTGAAAAGGGGTTAGACGCTGGCTGGGGAAGAAGGTGGGGAGCCCGGATTCAGGGTCTCATCTCCCTGCACCCCCAGAAGGGCCGGACCAAGGGGGCCTGTTTGTACTGACAGCTCTAAGTTGGATTGTGTGCCTGGCATCTCAAATAAACCTTCTGATCTCCTGGCTGGCTAAGAATCACTGTGAATCCCAGGAAGTGGGGGGTGTGGGAACAGGACTCCCCCATCCCCCATGACACCCTGGTATAAAGTTACTACAGAATGTCAACTGTCAGGATTCCTACCTTATCTGGGGGCTTTGAATCTACCCAATGCCCAGTTATCAGAAACAATGAAAGGGTTCCACAAGTGTTCTCCATCCTCTCAGGCACATTTCAGTTTGGATCCAAGTGTCCAAGAAGCTTCTGACTGTCAGAAGTTGGACTGAATGAAAGGGTTTGGATCAAATTGCCTTATTCTCTTTACTCCACCTGAAGCATCTAGGACTAGCCATGGTTGGAAGACAGGACACTAAGCTAGACAGACCACTGGTCTGACCCAATATGGCCATTCCTATGATCTCTTTGCCGATGACCCAGTTTGGGGCTGCAATAAATACACTTGATAACACTCAGCAAGTGGAGAGCAGTCGGTCACCTCAAGACTGTTAGCACTCGATGGCAGAGAACTATTAACTGCGCTCACTATTAAGAGCTCTTGTAGTCCTGTAATGAGTAGTGGTAGCTGTCTGACCTCTGAGCATGCTGCAGTTGATCAGTGACACCAGCTAATGCACAAGCTTGTCATCATGAGACAGCTGCACATATTGACAAGAATAAAAGCAAAAAGTTTGGAGAGTCTTTGCTTATTTGCCTACTGGAAACATTACAATGCCACCCCACAGTGTGGAGCAACTGGTACTGATGGAGTTTCATGTCATTTTGACATAAGAGGATTCTACAAACCCTATAGGTGAACGACACATTCAAGATTAGACCAGTGCAAAAACCGCAACCCTGGTTACACATGGAACAGACAAGATTGTCTATGACCACTGCAGACTCATCTTTGCTATGTGCTGTTCACATTTTTCACATAAAGTGTTAACATACCTTGCATCAGAACAGTTAACAGCAACATGGCAAATCTACTACCACCTTGCTGTCATGGGCTGTTGCTTCCCATCTAATGGCATCAGCCTGATACGCTTTCAAGTCCAACTTTAGTGGTCTTTACATTGTTTGTACTGGGAACAGATACCTTGCATTATTTGACCATAAAGCATGGTCTTGGGTACTCATGAGCTGACCACACAAGTGAGATGCCCAAACCAGTGCAGCTGGGTTTTAATGAGTATGCTTTGAATGCCTGACATCCAAAAACAACTAAGGATTTTGATACTGGGAATCATGTCACACTATTTGCAGGGTCAACTGGAACAAATATGGCACATATGGAACTGATCAAGTTTCCTGAAGCAGCAGGAATATATTGCCAATATCTCACAACCACGTAAAACTGTTGAAAGTGCAACTGCCTAATAGACAGCTTACTGCTTATTTTGATGCCCCTACTGTTTCACAGGTAGTACAATGAGAACAGGGCTAGAATAACTGGGGTGCCCAATATTAGGACAGAGGTGCACTGCAAGAACTCTGGAAAAGATAGGACTGAAACAGCAGAACATTCTGGACTATAATTTAAATTTAGACCAGAATATAAGCGCTTCAGGTTGCTGGGTTGTGTGGGAGCCACAAGGGTGTATTAGTAGGATGTGCACCAGGTGACTTGAGAAACAGCAACAGAACTATGTAGGGCAGTGGTTTTCAAACTTTTGTACTGGTGACCTCTCTCACATAGCAAGCCTCTGAATGCAACCCCCCTTATAAATTAAACACCTTTATATATCTAACACCATTATATATGCTGGAGGCAAAGCAGGGTTTGGGGTGGAGGCTGACAGCTCATAACCCCTCATGTAATAACCTCACAACCCCTTGAGGGGTCCCAATCCCTAGTTTGAGAACCCCTGTAGAGGGAATGCTTACACAGCACTTCCTATAGTATACAGAGCTGCGGCCAGCACTACTGCAATTTCATATACTTAGGTTAGAAAAAGGGAAGCTGCCATTTTCTGAGCTGTTAGGAAAGAGGCTGAAAAACCAGGGAGATCATCCTCTCCCTCTTCTGCACTTTCTGATAGGGCTTTCACACACTAGAAGCAGGTATATCAGGTACCTTAACAACCAAACTTCATACTCTTCATGCACATCAGCTTTGAAATGCACTGTCTGACATTACAAAAGAAACAGCAGGACTTTTTAACCACCAGAGCAACGCAAAAGCAAGCAGTGAAAATACCCTATTTGAGGGAGGCTAGGAGAGCACTTATCTGGTTGGGAAGAACAAGCATATGAACATTCACTGCATGTATTAAATCATCCTCAGAAAAGCAGGTTGTCATGGAGATTCAACTCTGAACTTAAGAGCAGCAGCACACAGTAGTAATGAGCCATCATAAAGCTGTTTCTCACACACAAATGCTCTAACATCCCAGCAGTCCAGAGACCACCTCCCACTGAAGTCTAGCAACAAGTTTTAATTTACTCCTCCCACATCATTGCACCAGTTTTTAAAAGACTCCACCACCAGAACGCTAAAGACTGGGCCATAAAGTGGAGGGAATTCATGCTCATGTTGTATGAGCACTCTCCACTCCAGGTCCTAAAGATAAGCTACAAAGGGAAAATGCCAAGTCCTTTATGGTATATAAAAAGCCTGAAAAAAAAAGTTCTGCAGTTCTTATATTAAGAATTCTGTTTGATAGTATTTCTCTGAATACTCTGGATGACTGTAGGACTACATATACCCTAAAAACAAACCTGATTAACTGAGACAGGAAATGGTTTTTCTTTTATCTTTAAAGAGTATCTAATTCACAGCTAAGAAACAGCGGGAAGAAGAGATTAATCATCAAGCCAGCACCTCCAAGGAAAGCTTTTGGGTGCACCCACTTCATGTCTCAGGGCTGAGAAAGAGACCTCCACCAAACAGCCAAGACGACTTTATATTCCTAGTGTTTCACGACAAGCAGAAAGCTCAAGTCCAGGCGGCCCCTCCCTCGCCACTCCCCTGCGCCCTAGCCAGGAGTCCAACGAGAACAGCCACCGGAAACAAGGGAGCAGCCTCCGTTCCCAACCCCCAGCACCAGCACGGGGCTGTTCCCCGCCCGTTCCTAGCGCTCACCGGGACCCGCAGGAGCCGCTCTAGGGCCTCCTGCCCCTGGGCCTGACACGCTGCCCGGCCCCGCGCGCACTCACAGCGGCCCCGGCGGGCCGAGCACGTGCCGCCGCAGGCCCCTGACGAAGGCGCTCGGAGTGTGTGTGTGTGGGGGGGGGCGGACCGTGCCCCCAGCGCGGAAGTGGCGCTGGGCCTCAGGGACTCCCGAGCCGAGCCGAGCCGGACAAAGGGGCCCCCCGCGGCCGCGCCCAGCCCCCTCCGACCCGGGGACCGAGAACCGCCGCAGCTCGCGCCCGCCCCGCCCTACCCGGCCCGTTCACCTCCTCGCGCTACTGTGACAACGCCACCCGGAGCCGCCCAGCCACCTCCGCGCGCGCCTCCGCACTTCCGGCACACTGCCGTCACTTCCCGTTATAAGAGGGCAGAATCCGGAGCCTCACTTCCGAGCAGACCTCGCCGCGCTGATTGGCCGGAGGAGAGCGTGAGGGGCGCGCGACCGAGGGTAAAAACGATAGAGTTCGGGGGTGGATAGAGCGTCTCCTGAGGCTGCGTTCCTCCTGACTAGGGAGCGGGGGACTTCCAGCCTCTTAATCGTTAGCGGGAGGCCTGGGGCTGACGGGCGGGCCCCGCCCCGCCGCAGCGGAGCGACATCGCCCCCATCGGGAAGCGAGCGGCGCGGCGGGGCGGGGGCCTGTTCCCCCCAGGGGAGGGGTCCCCTTAGCCCCCCCGTGCGCTGGGGACCCTGTGCTGGTTGCTCCATCTTTGTCCAGCGGCAGGAAGCCGGTTCCATTCCCCGTCGCGGTGACTCTCCGGTGCCGCTTTAGGAAGGGGCGGTTCACCCTGCGCCCAGCCGCCCCGTTGCCCTAGCAGCGGGGAAGGGAAGTGGGCAGCTAAGGGCCGGGGGGGTTCACGTCTGCGTTCCAGTGGGGGGGCGGGAGGAGACCCCGCTCACTTTGGGGATCAGGGTGAAGAGGTTTCCCATCGTCCCCTGGAGAGGGTGAACGGGGGTCCCAACGCCCCTTTTCCGAGCGGGAAGCAGGGTCAGTATTCCCCTCTGCTCTTCAGGAATAGGGACCCTCCAGATTCCCTTCATTCCCTGCTGGAAACCTCAGGAGGCTCAGCTTGCTGGGATGTTCCCCTTTCCGGCATTATATGTCTGCGGGGATTCACTGAGCATATCCCTCTTTTGGCTTCCTTTGTGTGTCTGTTCCATGCAGTGAGCCTGGCCAGTTCCCTCTTCTCCAGCCTTGCCTCAGTGTCTTAGATGCAGGCTTACCCAAGCTCTTACCCAGGTTTTAGCCCGACTGCCCTGCTGTCCTTACACAACCATTATAGCTGGTCTTATATGCGTTTTGAACTCAGGCTTGGCTTGTCTGGCTAGGGAGATAGGTACCCAGCTCCATGAAGATCTTCCCTGTATGGAAGTTAGAGTCACTATTGCTCATCCCTGGTCTCCATGATATCCTACCTCTCTGGGCTAATTGTCCTGCAGCATGCTGTGTATATTGGGAAGCCACAATGATATAGCACACATTAGCTGTCTCCACTCTATCATCCAATATCCATGATGCACCACTACTTTCCACAGCTCAGCAACCCCTGATAAAATGTCCTCCTTAGAATCCCATAGCCTCTACCTACATCCTGCTGTACCAGCAGCACAGCCCCCGGCAGGAACAACTTGTCTATCTGTGCTGCATACCACCTTTAGCACCAGATGGAACAGACAACTGAAGAGCAGGTATAGCTGGAAGTGCCTCCATTAAATATGCTGGTATCCTAAGAACACTTCTGCACAGAGGCCTAAGAGACAGGCCCAAGTTCTCCCACAAGACATTGCAAAACAATTCCAAGTGGGTCAATAGACAACAATTAGCCTGGAATACATGTGCAGAAATCCTAGTACCAAATCCAGCTAACTGAAGTACCAGTATGGATGTAGCTGCACAGGTATGAGTCATACAGTTCTGCAAGGTGGATGCTCAGAGGCAGGCTTGGCAAACCTGGATGCCCATGCCTGAGTACAATCTACAGTGATGTCATATCCTCAGTGCTGTGTCTGTAACATAGACTGAGCTTTCTTTTTAAAAACATGTCATTTGGGGTGGGGAAACTCAATCTCATACCTAGGCACATACTCAACTTTTCCATGATGAAAACTGTCTAACTCTCATTGCTTATTTTAGCTGTGGAGTACATGAATAGTGATACCATTTCTCAGACCTTACTTCCCTCCAATGATGCAGAAGTTCTCATTTCTAGACTGGCAAGGCTAGAGCCATCCTCATAGTTTGTCATTTAATGATCACATGTTGGACCTAGAGGCATAAACACTTAAGTCCAAACAAAGTGCTCGTGGATTGCATTGGCACAAGGGCGATGTGTATGATTTGCTTTCTCTAGGTTTAGCATTCTTCTCCAATATGAACACTACTGGGAAGGTAGAAGAGGTGTCCTGTACCTTATCATCCAGGTTTGCTTTTAGACACATACAAGCTGAGGTTTCCTTCACTGCATCTCCCAAAAAGAGTTGGAAGGTAGCTCTTTCCCAGGCCCAGCTGCCAGTAGATTAGTAATGAGTACAAACTGATTATGACCTCTAGATTCTTTTTGCTAGAAGTTTTTTAATAAGACGCCAAAGTCATTTATAGAAATAATTCAATAGGGAATTGATATTTGAAAGACTAAATCTTTACTTGGCATTTTGGAGTCACTGAATTTGCACAGCAACTATTTACAGTAAAAATACTGAAGAGGTGGGACCAGCACTGAACTTTGGAACCAAGTGTTAAATACAAAACAACTTCAACAAGATTTCACCTCCTCCCAGAGACCAGCAAGGAGGTTTGTGCATCCTTTAACAGCTCATTACACTGGAGTGAGTCTTCATTTCATTTCAGGCAGAGGTGTAAATAGAGCAGTATTGGATTGTGCAGCTACCCACAGAATCTACTCAGGGAAGTTGGTGCGCAGTTTACAGGCCACCACTGACACTGTGGGGACACGGAAGATCTGAGGCAGAACAGCAAGCCCCCTTCCTCAGAGGAGTGACTTGACACCAACATTTAGAAATGGGCCTGCATACCAAGTCCGCTGATCTCTACCCACCATATTCACATTCCTGCAGCCCCAGGCCAGGCTCTATCCCCGGACTCCAGCTGCAAGACGAAGCAGACGTTTACAGCTCTAGACACATTTCTATTTTATTACGGCAAAGGTGAAAAAACCACCTCAGCCCAACAGGCAACCAGTAAAATTTATCCCAAAAATAACTCGGTACAAAACAGATCTGTTTCAGAATTAAAAAAAACCTTTACATGAGTTTAAAACCTATTCCAAAACATAAAAGTAAAACAAATTCCATCCTGATATTAGTGGCCACGGTCATACACCCCTCCCTCCAGAGAGCATGGAATGAGATGTCTGGAGTCCTTTCCATGCAGGGGATGTGCTCACTGCTTTAACTGGTATCCATCTAGAAGAAGAGAGAAGCTGTTATTCACAATGCTGCAAGACAGAACAGGAAGAAAAAGTTTTCCATGGGTCTCACGGAACCTTTACTGTTAACAAATAGGTCTATTAGATGGAGTTAGGCCTTTCTACACTAAAAAAGTGCACCATTTTAACTAGATCGATTTAATACTCTCTTGTTAAGCCAGTGGAACGTAGCAAGCTACTAGATAAGAAAGGGTCAAACTGGTTTAAATGCATTAGAGATTTGTATCAGTTTAACTTGGTACATTTTAAAATTATATTAAATCAGTGTCCATTTCTATTACAAAAACCACACCTTTGTTTCCCTGCACATACATACTTGCTCTCTACTGTATATTTTCTAGTGCTTTCTCCAGTCTAATTCTCAAAGACCCCATTTAAATGCTACCATTTCACCCAGGGAGTGGATTCTACAGCTTAATACTTCTCACTATCAGTGTTTTTCCTGTTATTCTGCCTAAGGCTCTCCTACTCCCCAATCACCTCTAATTTCGTCCTATTCCTTCTAGTTTAATTGATGAGCTGTGGGGTATACTCTCAAATGTAGGATCTTCTGCAATTATGAATAATCAATATGGTAGGTCCTGTGCTGTATGTTGATATTAAATTCATGTTAATGTTACCAGTTTTCAGCGTGCTGCAGATTTTTGTTGTGACCTCACATAACAGCCTACAGAATGCCAAGGAGAATCTTATTTTGGCAGCTGAGTAAGGTGCAGGTGGAACTCTTAACACCCCAGGGATGCCTGGGAGGAACTGAGGGATCAGCACATGATAGGCACATGTTTTTGCTGCAGTGATCAGCAGTACAAAGTTGACATTTAGACAGTGGTTAGGGTTCAGATATAGTATGATGAGATGACTAGGACAGCCCATACCTCTCTATGTTATTTCTTCAGATCATCTGCAGACTCAAGCAGACATCACTGTATCAATGAGCATTCAGTTCACAATTTAGTATTTTCTTTGCAGCCAGGATGAGAAATTATTTCTGTAAATTAACTCAGATTCTAAAGCACAATGCTGAAACAAATTAATTCCATTCAGGATATTCTATGGGACCCACTGGATCCCATTTATCACTTCCCCACTTCGGTCAGGTCTGTTCTGTACTGGCAAAACACTCCTACTGGGTTGCAGCTTATATTAGCAAAATGGCACTTTTGATGATTTAGCTGATTCCTGCCCCCGAGCAAAATAAGCTATTTTGCCAAAAGTGCTGCTGGTCTAACTGTCAGGAATCACACATCATCACACCTGACTGACAACTCTGAAGCAGTGGTTCTCAACATGTGGGCTGCTTGGAGCCTAATCAGCACACAAGTACTGCCCATGTGACATCCTCAGGGCCATACCAGTAGTATATATATTGTGTGAATGTGGGCCACATAACAGAGAGAGATGAATATGCGGCCCACAATGGTATATGGATTAAGAACTGCTTTGGAGTGTAAACCTGGCCTTAACCTGATAGTTCTGCATAGGCAAGCCCAAAATTGTATTGGTCATGTTGCCAGACTCCTACCCATGTACCCTTCAGTTTCTTGCAGCCTTAGTTCTAATCTCTAGGTTCCTTTGTATCATTTTCCCTCATTGTCATCTTCTTTCAGTATCATTGGGAGAGTTTCAGCAACACTGTTCCCAATCTGGATCAATCACCAGAAATGTCCTCATATAACTACCTACTCTGTTCTTTGTGATCCTCTGTTTATGGTTTGAGCCAGTTTCCAAGCCAAGTTTTCCAATTGAGATTTGAGGCTTTTCAATTCTTTATTAAAATCCCATGAGACCATGCCTATTGCATTTCCCCCAATGCTTTCTCTGACAGAACTTCAAAAATAGCAATCAGATTTGCCTATCAAGATTTGCCCTTTATAAGCCCACAATACTGCTTACTGCTGCTTCATCTTCTAGATAAAGTGATTTTCTAATCACATTTCTTCCATTATTTTACCAGTGGTGAGCAAGTCTTACTGCCAGGAACACTTTCTGATTCTGCTAAACGGCCAAACCTGCTCCCTTCAATCTTCAGGCACACCCCAGTTATCCAAGATCAGATTTTTAAATGGTCAGTGGTACAGTGAGTTTGTCACCCAGCTGCATTAGTATTTCATATGTCTCAGCCAATGGGTATCCCCTGCCCCACAACACACTTCATCACCTGCTCTTTAGCAAGTTTAAACTATGCAGCCTTTGGATTTACTAACTACATTAGCTGGTTTATACATTGGACCTGCTTCCTCCCTTGACAACACCCCATCCTGCTCCCACTTTCCCTAACAGTCTCAACAGACTAGTCTGGTTGGTTTGCATCTGTTTCTATTACTGATTCTTTATTACTGGTGTACAGGGCGACAGGCACTGGAGGTACCACCCATAAATACAATCATTCTCCATCACAAGAGGGCACCAGCTCAGGCTTGTTAGTTTCCCAGCCTTTCACTCACCCATAAGATGTTGAACATATCTTTTCAAATAAGCTAGATGTGCAGTTTTGTGTTCATTCATGTGTTCCCAGGATGTGCAACATGCAGTGTGCAATTACATGTGAGACTGTAGCCCAAGTGGACACTTGGGCTGTTTGAAAATCTGGTCCTGAATGTTGCAGAATATCCCCACCCCAGAGATGGCTATTCCTCAGTCATGAGTAACAACAGTCAGTGCAGCAATTGGGGGAATGACATTAGCTACAGGAACCAGGTACTGCTTAGCCTCAAGAAGGCTTTTTTGGTTCTGTGTTATGATCAATACTCCACCCTTTTCTGTGCAGCCATTGAGAATTAACCCTTCCATTTCCAGCCAAGGACTGACTGAGCACCCACACTTACCCTGGCATTATAAGCATCCAACTGTGCATCTAGTTCTTCTGCAGAGAGCTGCTGTTTGGAACTTCTTCCAGCCCCTCTGCCTCTCCCTCGGTTCCCACCACGGTTACCTCGCCTGTTGCCACCTCCACCACCAAATCCTCCTGAACCACCACGGTTTCTGGTCATGCCTCCTCTGTTTACACTGTGAAGCAGAGAAAGAGCTGCATTACAGGCACAGTACAGTCTACTCAACCCCAACAGCCACAAAGAAATGCAAATTCAGTGCCCATGCTAATCAAGTGCAACAGGCCAATTGCACAGGCCCATACCAAACAAAAGCGTTTCACCTCTGTGCTGGTCTCCGCTGTGTGTCTATCTGTGATGTAACCAGCTGAATGTTCATAGGGCGCCCTAAAAGAGAGAAAGTAATCATTAATCTTTATACACATGCCACCGGTATCTAGAGTCCTCCACGCAGCAAGTGAAAACAGCCAAACAGACTCACCATCCAGGGGGACTCCATTGTACTGCTTCATAGCTTTCAGAGCATCTGCCTTTCTTTCGAAATGCACATCTGCTGTCCCTAAACTGCGTCCAGACCTATCATAATGCACTGCTGCCTTCTTCAAGGTCCCAAACTCTGCGAAGAGCTCCTGTGCAACAGAGAGAGGGGAGCTGTCACCACTAACCGAACTGCCGCCAGGACATCTCTCTCACAGCAGCACCAAGCAGGAAAGACATGGTTGGTAGCTTCTCTAATACAAGTATCATCTCTCAGAGGTTTACAGCTGTCAAAACTGTAAACATTAGCAGCCCAGGAAAAACCATCTATGAAAGAAGGGAACTCAAAGTCACATAAGAAGTTGCTCCAGAAGAAAACTTAATGGCCCTGGAGTGAAGGTAAATTCTCTGAGGGGGTCAACATACATGTGGACAAGGGTGATCCAGTGGTTACAGTGTACTTGAACTTTCAGAAAGTCTTTGACAAGGTCCTTCAGCAAAGGCTCTTAAGCAACGTAAGCAGTCGTGGGATAAGAGGGAAAGTCCTCTCATGGATTAGTAACTGGTTAAAAAATAGGAAACAAAGGGTAGAAATAAATGGTCAGTTTTCAGAATGGAGAGAAATAGCAAAATCACCCAGGGGTCTGTGGTGGGACAAGTGCTGTCCAATGCATTCAGAAATGATCCGGAAAAGGGGGTAACAGTGAGCTGGCAAAATCTGAATACAAAATTACTCAAGATAGTTAAGTCCAAAGCTGACTGCGGAGAGTTACCAAGGGATCTCACAAAACTGGGTGACTGGGCAACAAAGTGGCAGATGAAATTCAACGTTGATAAATGCAAAGTCTGCACATTGGAAAACAATCCCAACTATACATTCAAAATGACGGGGTCTAAATTAGCTGTTACCACTCAAGAAAGATCTTGGAGTCATTGTGGATAATTCTTTCAAAACATCCACTCAATGTGCAGCGGCAGTCAAACAAGCTATGAGAATGTTAGGAACCTTTAGGAAAGGGGTAGATAATAAGACAGAAAATAACATAATGCCCCTGTATAAAGTCATGGTACATCCACTCCTTGAATACTGCAATAGATATACTGGAATTTGAAAAGGTATAAAGAAGGGCAACAAAAATGATTAGGGGTATGGAACAGCTTCTATATAAGGAGAGATTAAAAAGACTGGGACTTTTCAGCTTGGAAAAGAGAAGACTGAGGAGGATATGATTGAGGTCTATAAAATCATGACTGGTGTGGAAAAAGTAAATAAGGAAATGTTATTTACCCCTTCACATAACATAAGAACCAGAGGTCAACCAATGAAATTAAACAAAGTTTTCATTCACGTAAAGCGCAGTCAACCTGTGGCACTTATTGTTGGGGATGCTGCGAAGGCCAAAACTATAAATAGGCTTCAAAAAATAAGTGGTACGTTCAGGGAGCAGACAGCCATTAGCCAAGATGCTCAGGGATGCAAGCACATACTCTGAGTGTCCCTAGCCTCTGACTGCCAGAAGCTGGGAGCAAATGACAGCGGATGGATCACTCAAAAATTACTTGCTGTTACTTGTTCCAGTGCTCAACTTCCCTTACAGTTATGAAAATTTTCCCAGTGCTTAACCTAAATCTCCTTTGTTGCAATTTAAGCCCATTACTTGTTGTCCTGTCCTCTGGGGATATGTCGAACAATTCACGACCCTCCTCTTTATAACATCTTTTCTACATACTTGAACGCTGTTTTCATGCTCTGCTCCCAAGTCTTCTCTTATCCAAATTAAACAAATCCATTTTTTTCAATCTTTCCTCCTAGATCATGTTTTCTAGACTTTTAATCATTTCTGTTGCTCTTCTATGGACTTTCTCCAATTTGTCCACATTTTTCCCAAAGTGTGGTGCTCAGAAATGGACACAGTACTCTAGCTGAGGCCTTATCAGTGCTGAGAGGAAGAACTGGCTCATGTCTTGCTTACAACACTCCTACTACATCCTCAAAAGATGTCTGCTTTTTTTGCAACAGTATTACACTGGTGACTCATATTTAGTTTGTGATCCATTACAACCCCCAGATATTTTTCTGCGGTACTCCTTCCTAGGCAGTAATTTCCCATTTTGTATGGGTGCAACTGATTATTCATTCCTAAGTGTAGGAATGAGTACTTTGCATTTGTCCTTGTTGAATTTCATCCTGTTTATTTCAGAGCATTTCTCCAGTTTGTTAAGATTATTTTGTATTCTAATCCTGTCCTCCAAAGCACATGCAACCCCTCCTAGCTTGGTATCATCCACACACTTTATAAGAGTTCTCTCTATGCCATTATCCAATTCATTTATGAAGATATTGAATAGAACCAGACCCAGGATAGATCCCTTAAGGACTCCACTCAGTGCTCTTCCAGCTTGATTGGGAACCACTGCTAACTACTCTGGGAGTATGGTTTTCCAAACAGTTGTACACCTACCTTATACTAGGTTCATCTAAGCTATATTTCCCTCATTTGCTTATGACAAGGTCACATGAGATGGTATCAAAAGTCTTACTACAGATGAGATACCTCACACCTACTGTTTCAGCCCTATCCACAAGGCTTGTTACTCTGTCAAAGGAAATTAAGTTGGTTTGACATGATTTGTTGCCAAAACCATGTTGCCTGTTACTCCATTATCTTTCCGGGTTCCCAAATTAAACTGACTAGTCTATAATTTCCTGGATTGTCCTTATGACCACTTTTATAGCTAGGTAATATATTTGCCTTTTTCCAGTCCTCTGGGATGTCTCCCGTCCTCCCCAAGTTCTCAAAGATAATCGCTAATGGCTCAGAGATCTCTTCACCAGTTCATCAAGTATTGGAGGATACATTTCATCAGGGCCTGCCAACCTGAAGGCAACTAACTTGTTTATCATGTTTGAAAAAAAAACTCTTAACACTCCTAAGATGTGGGTTAGCATATCTGATGTCACTTTAATTAACAAATAGGGCCCAGAGCCTCAAAGGTATTTCTGCTCCTAATTTCCACTGAAGTCAATGAAATTTAGTGGCCTAACTACATTTGAGAATCTGGGCCTATGTAACCAGGGGGAAGCTAGCCTTCAAACCTGTGAGTCTGCATTTTAATTAACTTAGGCTAACTCAAAATACTTAGGATATATTTTATAATGGTAGTGAAGACTAGTCTTAAGAGTCTTTCCATATGCCTTGAGGAAGATGGGTATAGCAAATGACAAACACAAGGGCTGCCACATTTCAGCTGGAAGATCTTGGCTCCTGTCCAATATCATGAGAGTTACAGATCCTCCAGTAGAACAGTGCACCTCTCATATGCTTTTTGTTATATCCCTTCTCCCCAAAAGCATGTTCCCACCTCAGCTGATTAGAGACCCCCCCACCACAAGCTAGGACATATTTTGTCTGAGTTCAGAACTGGAAGACAAATGGGGGAAGGGCAGAGAGATCTCTCTATCACAGTTAGGAGAGAATAAAAACTTCAAAATGTTAAAATATTTTACTAATGCACTTACTGGGATCTGCATGTCTCAGATTTTGGGCAAGTTACATTAAATATTCAGACCCAGACATAACAGCCTTCCCACACAGGCACCTTTGCTCAGTCATTTATTATATATTAAACAAACTAGAGAGCAACAAAATAAAATTTTTTGCACTCCAGTCACGTCAGACAGTACTAAAACAGCCAAGTAGAAATGCCGACTGCAACAATAAAGAGTGTCCAAAGTTAGCTTGCCTTAAAGATCGCTGTGTCATTCCATGAGAAACGGTTCACAGATCTCAGAAAATGCAACATGAACCCAAAATGTCCAAGCAAACTACCCCTCCTTTTCCTACACTTGGAGGAGGAGGGGGTTCCCTCTTACCTGGATATCTGCATCCGACACACCAAAGTCCAGATTAGAAACCAGAAGCTTCCCCCCGGTTTCCACGCCAGCACCGGCCCCGAAGCCGCTGTCGAATAGATCATGTTGCCACTTTTCGGGGAGTTGCTTTGGCTGAAACAGAACAAATTTTCTCACTGACCATCCCTGACCGAGCCCCCTGCCCGGGATCCCGCCACCCCCCGGGGTTCTCGGCTCCCCTGCCGCCTCCTCTCCTCTAGCGCCGCCGCGGGAAGGGCTCGTTCTCCCCGAGACCCCGCGCCCGCTCGCCCCACGTCACGACTGCCTACTCCTAGGATTGAACAAAGGGCCTCCGGCCGAGCCCGCCTCCTTCCTGCCGCAGCCGCCTCCCAGAGCCAGCCCGCCCCGCTCGGTCCCCAGGCCCTCGGGCCTGCTGCTCCCACAGTTCACCCTGCGGCTCCTCGGTCCAAGCTCGGCGCCCCGCCCCCGGCTACGGGGCTTCGTGTCCCCCCCCACCGCTCCGTACCCGGCTGTAGGGCGCGGGCCGGTTCCTGCCGCCGCCTCGGGCCATGACCGGCCTGTTCCGCAGGGGACCGCCGCCTCCTGCTCGGCCGGCTCCAACACTGCCCCGGCCGGGCCCCCCTCCGCGGGCGGCGCCTCCTCGGCCCCGGCCTCCGCGACCGCCCCCGGCGCGACCAGCCCCCCGCTGGCTGCGGTTCAGCTTGATGATATCGTCCAGGGACATGTCCATCTTGTCGGCCATGATGGCGGCTCCGCTCCGGGGCCTGCACTTCCGGCCGCGCTGCGCCGACGCCGGAACCGGAAGGGGCGGGCCAGAGCTCCTAACCCACGCTGTATAGGGCTGCGTGTCTTGCTGGGGGCGGGACTTCCGGTACCGGCCACTGAGATTCCCGCCGGCCCGAGGGTGGGAGCTGGAGTCGGTTTGATCGTCTGGGGTGGGACTGCGGGGACCCTGAGGCCGGGGGCTCCCCGGGGGCGGAGCCCGAGAAATCCCGTGGGGGGGGTCTCACTGGGAGGGCGGAGCCCGAGAGGGGTCAGGGGGGTCCCCGGGGCCGGGCCCCGGGAGAGCCCGAGGGGGGGCAGCTGTCAGACTTCTCTGAGCCTTGACTTGCAGTGGTGCATTCATCTCTGGGGGGCTCCAGACCCCCTGTTCGGTGTGTCAGCACTTTTCGCTGGGGGGCGGGGAACCTTCCCTTCTCAGCCCTGGTCCTGGCAGGAAGCGATCCAGTGATGTGCTAACAGGAATTGCTGGGATTCGTTTTCATTCTGTCCCATGGAAACGTTGAGGTGCCCACATCCTCCCAGCAGTGCAGTGAGGAAGCTGGAGCATAAGGGCAGGGGACTCAGGTGTCTCAGACTCCTAGGATGAAACTGACAGTCAGACCAAATCCCTTCCTCTCACGCTTACTCAGTTTCCTCATCTGTGGAGCGGGAAGTGCTGATCCTGATCTGCCCAGTGATGGGGCAAGGTCACTAAGTGGGTGTTCGTGAGCCAGGATAGAGGATCGGGGATGAGAGGCTCCGAGGACAGAGGTTCACTAGTAACAGCTCACCCACATCCCGCTTTGAACTGCCCTAGGGGAGGAATCAATGCTGGTACAGAAAGGAGGCTACATGACCCCCGGGGAGCTGAGCTGCTTCAGCTGGGAAACTGAAGGGTTAGAAATGAAACTCAATCTGAGCAACTGCTTTTCCTGACAGGTGCTGACTTGACTCTGGTACGCACAGCCCAGCCAGCATGAAGGTGAAGATCAAGAGCTGGAATGGTGTAGCCTCTTGGCTCTGGGTGGCCAATGATGAGAACTGTGGCATCTGCCGGATGGCCTTTAATGGCTGCTGCCCAGACTGTGAGTAATCCAGGCCCCTTATCCCCTGCAGTATTTCAGCCCAGGTGCTCCCTTCTCTCCTCATCAGTTTTGTCCCTTTGTAGGTAAGGTGCCTGGAGATGACTGCCCCCTGGTGTGGGGCCAGTGCTCCCACTGCTTCCACATGCACTGCATTCTCAAGTGGCTCAATTCACAGCAAGTCCAGCAGCACTGCCCCATGTGCCGGCAAGAGTGGAAATTCAAGGAGTGACCGAGCCCCGTGCAGCCAGCAGATCTACTTAGATTTAGGGGACTGTTGTTAGAGTTTTGTTAAGATTCAGCCCCTCTCTCCACACCCTGGAGCAGTGAAGTATTTCTACAGCGTCGTATGTATCCCCAGCCCTTACAGAGAACTTTGGCAGATAATTCTTGCCCCAAAATAATTGACTCACCATAGGCAAAAAGGAAGCCAGGGCAGAAGGAGCAGTGGAGACATGACTGAAAGCATCTGAGGGGTACATGTTAACCTTTCCCACCATGATGCTGGTTCCACACACTGTCTAAGTTTTCAGTATTATGAATTGCTTCATCCTGGGCACAGTCAGCATCTCAGCTTTCTCTGTGCCAACACACATGGGCCTCAGTAAAAAGCCAGGGGTTGGCCTGGGTACATCTCATGTTGGCCCTTCTATGATAATGGCTCCTTTTGCCATGCAGACATGGGCGCCTTATTTAAAACACCCTGCACCTGATTTTTTAAAGAGGTGCTTGTCCTTCGCAACTCCACCCAAGGTCAGCAGGAGCTCAGAACCTTTGAAAAGCTGACTTCTTGCAGCAGTTCTTCCTTAACTAAAAGGATCTTTCCTGTTTAAATAAAACCTCTCCCAGCAATTTCATCATTGGAACCTTCCCATCCTTCTTCTCTGAAGAGACCCCTCAGGCCTGTCCTGACCCTGCCTCCCTCCATTCCCTGAGAAATACCACTATCCAGTGATGTGGGTATTCTGTACCTTACTGGTGAGAGATGGTCACATCATTTCAAAGCTTTCTTTAGTTTAAATGGGATTCTTAGGGCCATATGCAGCTCTCCATCCTGGCTCACAGCTCCTATGCCTTTGGCAACCCTTTTCCCATGCTCCACAGGCAGGCTGAGCCCTGAACTGGTACCTTCCAATACAGCAATGGAGAAATGCAGGCTGTTGTGTGGCCAGTAGGATAAGGGGTCTGCCTCCCACCACAGCCAGAGACATCTCCACAGGTCAGGTGTGCTGTTCAGCACCAGGATCATGTAAATTCTTTGAACCCAAGTTGCTTTGGGACTAGACCCCTTGCCAACAGTATGCCAGCTGGAACCTGGCAATCCTTGGACTGGTTTCAATAAACTCATGGCTATGATTAATTTCTCTTCATGCTTTTTGCTTTTGAGCCAAGGGGGAAGTCTCCAAAGCTGGTCAGATATCCACACGCAGGCCCCAAACAGCAGAGAAGGGGGGTTGCCATGCCATCAACTAGCTGGGCAGGAAGGTGGTAGGATGTGATCAATGGCTTTACCTTGGCCAGTCTGGCTGTCCCTGCTGTGTGGAGGGGGCCCTGCCCTAGCCTGGCACATTGCTCACACCCTACAGACCAACTGTGCTTGATGCTTCAGCCTTGGCAAAATCCCTCCCCGGTATGTCAGTTTTCTCTAGTGTGTGGGCTGCCCCCAGGTGGAATGTATAAGGGGAGCCTCTTAGTGTGGAACATGGCCTGTGACCGATGCTTATCAGCCTCAAGCAAGGACACTGATGTGACATGAGGGCACCCTTTATTGAACGGGCAGTGGGTGGGGGTGGAGAGTACAATGTGTCCTCTTAAGGAGGGAAAGGTTAGTTGAACCAAAGACAGGAGATGTAACAAGGATCCCTTTGTGGGGTTCTGCAGGGTGAATGATACACAGTGGGAATCAGTGAGTGGGCCCAAGAGTCTGGGATAGCTTCTCATTTCGGGCTGGTACTGGAGCCAGCCAGAGTGCAGCTTGTAAGTCCCCTCACCTATTCCAGCCCGAGCCCCCAGTTGAACACTGTCCCTGGAGGCAGCCCTGTCTGCACACACAGGTCCTGTCTCCCCACGAGAGGGCACCAGAAACCAGCCACCAGGGAAGCTGGTGATGAACAGGGAGCATCTGTTTGCCTGGCCCAGCCCTTCACGGTGCAAATGGGGATACAGAGGTGCACAGCAGCACACCAGTGCTCAGTACGCCGCTGAAACCACTTGGGCCATGGCCCCAAGCAGCACCGCTAGGGTGACCAGATGTCCCGATTTCTGGGTCTTTTTCTTAGACACGTTCCTGTTTTTCACACTTGCTGTCTGTCAGCCTAAGCACCAGTGCAGTGCCCATCCCACTGGGCGGGGGGGGGGCGCTACTTCCTTGGGCAGGGGACAGCTGGGGGACGCTGGAGACGCAGGTGCTTGTGCCGGCGTCCCTCGCATCCAGGGTTTAAAGTTTAGTTCAGAGGCTCTCGGGCCCCCACTAAACAAATTGCTCCAGTGGAGGCAGCGCTGCTAAAGAAATGAAAGATTGCGGGGGAGGGGGGGTCCCAAAAGGGCCGGGACAACCCCCCAGGCGCCTCGGCGGTAACCTGGCTTGAGACCCTAAACCGGCCGCTCTCTAGCCGGGGGCGGGGGGGGGCGGACAGAGCCGGACCTGGCCCAGGGGCTGGGCCGGCGCCCGCAGGGGTGGCAGGGCCCCGGGGATCGCAGCAAAGGGGTCGGCGCCGTGTAGAGCGACGACCGCCCCCCCCGACCCATTTCCCGCACGAGAGTAGCGGTGGGTCCGGGGGCGGGGCGGGTCTGGCTCCCGCAGCCCCCGTCGCTGGCCTCAGCTGGCCCCACAGCGCTCGAGCCGCCCTCGGTCCTCCGGCGCGCGCCCCCGAGGGCAGGGGGGGCTCATCCCTCCCCCCACAAGCCGGCTCCGAGCCGGGCGGGCGGGGCCCCGGTGCCCCGCGTCTCCGCCCCCCCCGAGCCCCGCGCAGCGCCAGGCGCCTCCCCGGCCACCGCTATAAGGGGCGGCCGATGGCAGCGCCCCAGTCGGAGCCGCCCCGAGCCCGCCGGCACCATGCGGGGAGCACGCGCCCTGCTCTGCCTCGCCCTGGCCGCGCTGCTGGGCCCGCCCGCCCAGGCGTGGTACAAGCAGGCGGCCGGACCCAGCTACTACTCGGTGGGCAGAGCCGCGGGGCTGCTGTCCGGGATCCGCCGGGCGCCCCACGTCCGCCGCGCCGAGAGCGGCACAGACAGCGCCGAGCACCGCGCCGCGCTGCTGCCCCGCGAGCCGCCGGGCCCCGCGCTCGGGAGCATGGTGAGTTGCCCCCGGGCGGGCGCAGCCCCGGGGCGCTGCGTGGGGGGGGGGGGCAGCCCGGGCGTCCCGGGCGTCCCGTTTCGGCCGCTTCCTAAAGCTGAGCCGCCTCCGGCAGCCAGTGACCCGCCCAGCGCAGCGCGCCCTCCCACCGCTCCCCGTGGGGCCAGCAGCCGCCCCTCGACACCCCCTCTCCTCCCCGCCCGTGGGGCCAGCAGGTCATGGCCGGGTCAAGCAGGACGGGGAAGAACCGAGCGTCCCTTTCCCCTCTGCCGATGCAGGCGGTGCTGGGGATCCCAGCCCGTCCCTCGCGCTGGGGGGCCCCGGGCAGGGGGTCCGTGTCCCCGACGGTTCTAACCTCCCCCTTCTCCGCCCTCTGTGCCAGGCTCCCTGTGTGAAGGACCTTGCCCTGGAGCTGCCGAGCTGCCAGCTGCTGTCCGGAGCCCCCAGCACCATCCATTGCAAGGCTGATGTCACCCTCTCCCTGGACCCCTCAGACTGTATCGGCATCTAACGCCCGCCCCACGCTATGGGGGAGGGGCATCCTAGCGTCTGCCCCTGACAATAAAGGCACCTTTAAACCGTCTGGTCTCTCTTCTGCCTGGCATGGGACTGGGGAGAGGCCACCCCTGGAGTGCTCTGCACCCACGCTGCTGCTTCCCCCTGCTCGCCTCATGGGGATCCCTGAGGGGCTGTGCTGTGGGGAGGGGCCACAGCTAGGAACTTGCCCCCCCCCCCGTCCCACCAGCCCCGGCAGACTGAGCATCACTCCACCCCCACAGACCCCCCACAGTAGGGGACCAGTCACGCTGGCCAGCCAGGCAGATGCAGGACTCCAGCTCCAGCAGCCTCCCACAGCATCAGGCCCTTCCCCAGTTCTCTTATCTCCCGCCCTGGGCCCAGGCCCATTCATGCAGCCAGCTCTCCACCCCCACCCTGCTTTAATGCACGGAGTGGGGGAGGGGGGGTGAAACAGGATTTACCTACCTCGCTCACTGCAGGTCTTCTCCACTCCCAAGCCTGGGGGAAGGCAGCAAGCTCCCGTGAGCAAGGGGGGCTCCCCCCGGCCCAGATAAAGGGCGGGGAGTGTGGGACCAGCCTTGGCCGGGCCTACGGCCCATTCCCAGCTTGATCTGCCCCAGCGCAGGGCTGGGGGAGGCCAGTGCTTGGTTTTAAGTTGGAGGCTCCAACTCCTCCTGTGGGAGCCTGGCCCCAGCCCTGCTGTAGCCCCAACCAATGAAGGGTGTTAAATACCTATCAAGAGTGTTTTTAATTTATAAGGGCGGGGCACTCAGAGGTTTGCTGTGGGAGAGGAGTTACCCTGGCTGGGGGTAGAGCTACCTCAACCTGGGCAGGATGTGGGGAGAGAGTCCTTACCCCAGCGGGAGCCACGCGGAAGGAGCTAATCCCAGCACAACAGGCTTAGGGAGGGTGGTGCCAGGAGCCAGGCAGGCCCTTTGACCCCATCCTATGTCCCTCTCCTGCTCAGCCAGCAGCTCTCCTCTAGTATATGGCAGCTCCCTTGGCCTCTAGCAGCCAACCTTGCCCCAGCATCTCCCAGACACTGCAGCACCCCTGCCTGAGCCTCACAGCAGAGCTACTGCCTCCAGGTTTACTGGGCTGATGGCCCTGCAGAATACGCCTTGCACCCTGTGGGTGTCTGGGGCGGTGGTGGGTCAGTTTCTGTGGCGTCTTATTGTACAACAGGTGATAAATCAGGCTGCAGCAGCCACATCACAGTCTGCACCTGCAGGGGAGCAGATGAGGACAAGTGAGATGGAAAATCTCCACTGCTTGCCCATGTGCTGCACACCCACCATGCAAACTCCCGTCCCCCCCACACGCCGGAGAGTGCTCACCCCTCTCCCAGCGCAGGGGAACAGCAGGTGCCATCCCCAAGCCAGGGGGCTGGACAGCCCCTGTGCTGCTGCTTTTAACCAAATGGCAGCCCTCCTGTCCCAGCCTCAGAGGGAATCCACGTCTAGGAGCAATCCACAGACAGTCCTGGCCTGTCCTTAATGGAGGAGCCCACCACGCCCAAAAGATGGGCCAGCACAGGACCCAGGCGCAGCCCCAGAGGGGCACAGGGAGGCCTGGGAGCTCTCAGCAAGGGAAAAGGTGCAGAACCCTGCTTGTGAACATTTCTTTGATAAAGGCAAATCCCGAGAGGCAGGGGAGTCGTCTAAATGGTTTCCCATCCTGCACCTGGCTCCCTACTGCTCACGACACCCACAGGTCACAGCAGAGACCCTGCTCCTCTGGCAGTCTATGCGCTGGGCCTGCCCCTTGTGCAAACCCAGGAGAAGGAGCAGCACCACATCCTGCCCCTCGGCAGCAAAGCCTTCTGCCTGGTGAGTGCCCAGACAGAGCACGGGGGAGGAGCCTACTGCGTTCTGAGGAAGGACAGACGCAGGTGCCTGCCCAGGTGCAGGATCGTCCCTTGGAGAAAGTCGAGTTTATTCAGAAACAAGATCTGTGAAAAAAGCAGGATGGTCAGAATGTGCCCTGGCCCCACGGCTCCTGTTCCCCAAGTCACCGCCTCCCTCCCGGCCATGGCACTGCAGCATAGACCCCCCCACCCCCAAGCTTTTTCTGCAGAACCATGTCGGGTGGTTAACAGGCAGCTTTGCCTAGTCTCTGCTGAGAATCCTCACGTCAGGGAGAGGAGATTTAACAACTCTCCCTCCCACACCTTCCAGCCCAGCACTGCGGGTCAGTGGCCAACAACAGCCATGTAGGGCTTGGGTCATGGTAGGCCATGGCTCTGCCAGAGCCAGGCTGCGGAAGTTTGCCCAAGACTGGGGGATTCCTGGCTGGCTAAGTGCTGCTCCCTCATAGGTTGCTGTTCTCCAGCTACTGCCAGAAGGCAGCTGGGCACAAGGAGGGGCAAATCCTGAGTCTGATGCCAATCCAATGCAGCCCCACAAGTGCCACGAAGCCACCTCTCCCATCGCCTGAGGTCCAGCACCAAACTCAGGCAGAATAAAGCTGGTCTGACAGTAGCATCTAGAAGCCCCTGCCAAGATCAGAGCCCCTCATGCTGAGAGTGCGGCACAGACAGGGAAAGAGGGTCCCTGCCCCAAAGGGCTCCCAGTTTGACAAGACAAGATGGGCAAAGGGTCCCCTCCCATGTCTACATCAGGAGGGTCACCCAGCGTGCTGGTAGCAGAACCAGGCGCAGAACCCAGGACTCCTGAGGGCCCTGCCAACGGGCCCTGAATCCTCACGGTTCCCTGGGAGGTAGGGGACATTCACCCCATTGTATAAATGGGGCACAGGGAGAGGGAAGCAACTCACCAAGGTCATATGGTCAGCAGCAGAGCCAGGAGTCGAGATTTTCAGTCTCCTGCTTTAGGGCATGGTTACACTTACAAGATTATAGCGCTATTGGTTATAGCGGTCCCCTAATACAGTAATATGTATAGCGCTATTGTATGTCCACACTCAGACGCGTCAGCGGTATAGCATGGCCACATTTGGGGCACTTAATGTGGCATTAAGAGCAGCGCATTAGGGCAGGTATCCCAGCATTCAGCTGGGTGCAACGTGCTTTTTAAACGAGGGGAGTGAGGGGGACGTGTTGTGTGTATGTGGAGGGAGAGAGCCAGTGATTTTTCCGTTCTTCTGAAAGCCTGTCAGCGAGCCTCCGTTCACAGAAGGCTTTGTTTTCACACAGGCTCCCTCCTTAAACATTTGCATTGCTTATCTGCCGAGTTAAGAGAGAAACTCTAAAGAGGTACTTCCACATTCCTCCAGCCGAGTTCAAAACAAAGGGAAGAGACGTCAATTGCCTTAAATGGCTCCAGGCATCTCGAGAGATCACTTGTAGCACAGTGGGTGTCCACATTCTTGCTGTAGCACTACAGCAGCTGCACTAAAGCCCTTATTCCCCGTGCGGAGGTGGATTACCAGGAGCGCTATAACTCCGCGGTTATAGTGCTCTACGTGCCTTGCCAGTGTGGACGGGGAGGAGGTTATAGCGCTCGTGAGGGCTTTATAGCGCTATAAAGTGCCAGTGTAACCAAGCCCTTAATCACTGCACCAGGCTCCTTCCTCTGCGAAATCAGCCTGGGGCAGCCAGAGCCCCTTGTGGGGAAGAGAGGAGATGTCCGGAGGTCCCAGCTCTGGGCCCACTTACCCCATCAGGAAAAGGATTGACTGGCTACCCCTGGCTTGAGCTGCAGGAACTCAGTGCTCATAAGGCAGATGCCACTGTTTAATCATCTCGTTAGCAGAAATAAATGAACCAATTAGTGAATGAGAGAAGTTACAGGGCCCGACACTAACTAACACTGTCAGGCAGAACCAGCCCCCCTCCACAGAGACAGCAGCAGCTACTTCTTAATTACAATTGGCAGCACCACTCAGAGAAGGAGCTGGAGTCCAGGCTGCCAGAAATGGCCCCAGAGCAGGAGCCTGCTGTGCTCACATGAGGGGAGCAAGGGGCTAGCAGGCCCATCCCCCACAGCCCTGCGCTGCAGCTGATGCTGGGATAGTGCAGGGTGGGGAGGGCTCTGAGCTCGTTGCCCCATTCCTTGCAGCGCCTCCTGCTGGGAAAGGCTGGGACCGGAGCCTCTGCAGCCAGCGCTTCTGCCCGGCTCCCTGAGGGTGCCCATTGCTGGGACTCACCAGGGAAGTGCTTTGGAAGAACACGCTGTTGCAGACAGAGGTGAAAAGCTTCTGGCTTTCCTGAAGCCAATTCTGCAAAAGAAGGAAAACGATCCTGAACATCGTGAATCAGCAGCAGCGCCAGCAGCCAAGGCCAGCCAGCTCGCTGAGGATGGGGAACACCACTCTACTTTCTTCCCCCAAGCCACAGTACACTGGGTCCCGATCTCAGCACCCCCCCCTTGTGCTCTGCTCAACCCAGGGGAGCAAGGGGGCATCCTGGCTAAATTCTCTCCATAGGAAGGGCCCAGAACTACACCTAGGAACATGGCAGGAGGCAAAGTGCCCAGGCCAGGGGAGTGAGACAAGATGACTAATGCAGGGCTGTGAGCTGGGGCATGAGAAGGCAGCAGATCACTGGCTCTATGGGAGGGTGCAGGGGAGAAGCGGGCAGACTGGCTGGTACAGTACAGCCCTGGGGAGAAGACCGGGGGGATTGGCAGGCAACTGCCGATTCACGCCCCGGGAGAGGAGCAGCTCAGGCCCAGAGCGAGCCCCAGATTGCGCAGCAACCTGGACACGCGCGAACACAGGGGAGAGCCCATGAGAGAGCCCCTGGCCCCACACCCACTAAGCCTGGCCTTACCAATGCTGGCTCCTCTGGGAGGGCCTCAGTCTATGCTCTGAGACGCCACAGCCAGCGCGGCTTGCTCGTCCTCGAACGGCCGAGACGCTTCCTGCGCTCAGTGCGCTGCCCTCCCACGTCGAGCGCCTGCAAGACACGGGGCAGAGTCCCACACAAGGTCTGTCCAGCGAGGGGCAAACAGCTTCCCCAGCAAGGGGATGGCGCAGTCAGGTCAGAAAGTGAAGGGTTAACTCTCCCACTGCCACCAGGCTGCTCAGAATCACTATCCCCAGGCAGGGGACATGTGGAAGGGGCTGCAGCCAGGTCACGCTGCCAGAAGTGGATCCCAGGGCTCCCGGGCCCCTCTACTCCCCAGAAAGGCTTCCTCACTGATCTTCAGTGCAGTAGTTCTCAACGTGGAGTCCAGGGTCCCCTAGCAGGTCATGAGCAGGTTTCAGGGGGTCCACCAAGCAGGGCCAACATTAGACTAACTGGGGCCCAGGGCAGAAAGCTAAACCCCACCGCTTGGGGCTGAAGCCAAACCCTGAACAATGTAGCCTTGCAGCCCCCCTGTGGCATGGGGACCCCAGGCAAATGCCCGGCTTGCTGCCCCCCAACACCATCCCTGGCTTTTATATGCAGAAACCCAGTTATTGTGCCTCAAATGGAGATTTTATAGCATGAGGTGGGGGCTCAAAGGAAAAGGTTGAGGAGCCCTGCTTTAGTAGATCTACTGCAAGTACCTCAAGAGTGATGTGCCATTGGGGACATTCTCAAACCCACCAAACCTCCTGCCTGCTCCCCAGGAACAGCCCCACAGCTCTGGCCCCAGGGGAACCATCAGTCTCCCCTGGAGCCCAGGGGGCCCTCAACAGCAGCCCTCAGCCCCCAGTCCCACCCGACCTGCTCAGGAGAGTGTGTGTGGAAAGTACAGGCTGCCAGACGGCAGGCTCCCTGCACCCCCCATTTCCACGGACCCAGACGGTGAGTGACAAACACCAGGGATCAGCTCTCTCCAGGTGGCAGTTGATGCTCAAATGAGCCAGTGGAAAATTACTGCCAGAATGCAACTGGCAAAGACAGCCCGGTCCACAGCTCATAAACCTGGCGCCATTCCCCGGCGAGCAATTGTGCTCAGAGTCACTGGCGACACAGGGACAGCCTCTGCCCAGCTCCCCTCTGTTCCAGAAACCGGCACCAACAGGGATGCCAGCACCTCAGCCTGGCGCCGCCCAGCTGAGGACAACAGGGATGAGAGCACAGAGAGAGCTTAGAACTGGCACCTGCCACATTGCCCGTGAGCCTGGGGGGCTCTGGGCAGCAGCCATGCCCTGGGCTGGGGGAAGGGTGGGGAGACCTGAGAGTCGGGCTCACGCAGCTACTGAAAAGAAGAAGAAACTCCCAGTCCTACAGGGGAGGCCCCGTGGCTTAGACCCTCCCATGCGCGGCCCAGGCCCTGTCAGATGCAGCAGCATCTTCCCCCTCCAGTTGTTGGGTTGGTGCCTCAGCAACCGCGCCTCCCACCAGGCAGCAGCGCAGAAATAGGGACTCTGCCCTCAGGGCAGGGTCTCTGGCTGGTCAGATTCAACCCACTGCTCGCTGTACAGTCCATCAGCAGGAGCCCCGACAGTCCGAGGAGGCCAACGCCCCTGGCATTCAGCCACGCCATGGGAGAGCTGAGGGAACGGTCCCCAAGCCTGAGGGGCCCCCCACAGCAACCCCCCAGCCCCAGCGCTCTGCAGCCCACCGCTGGAGAACATTGAACAGCGTTCAGGGAGGCTCTAGCCTGCCCCTGCCCCAGACCCATGCCAGCCCCTCTTGGGCCGAGAGTCCCAGGGCCCATCCGTTCTGCTGAAGCGGCCAGCCGGGGGGCAGTTAGTGCTGTGTGGGGGTGGAGAAAGGCCGAAACCTGCCCCCAGGGAACTGGGTCTGGATACCACTGCCAGCCCCCAGTGTCAGGTATTCCCCTCCCCCCGCCACCTCAGCTACTAGAGACATTTTAGGTCTTTATCAAATCAAGCAGGACTCAGAAGCCTTCTGCGTGGGAGGACAGGGCTGCTCAGGGAGGGCCACATGCCAGACAAGCCCACATGAGGGATTAATGGGAAATCGAAGGGGCTTTGCTGGTCAGGGCCAGTCTGCTCATTAGCGCAGTCAAGTCACTCTTGGGAACGCATCTGCTTAGCAGGCGGATTTCCTCCGGCCCCACTTCCCCAGGGCTCTGGGTGCTGCCAGGCCAGGCCTGGGCCCACGCTCTCCCCGCAACTCATCTGGCCACACATCTCAGCGGAACACCAGACCCTTGATCTGAAGTGGGTCTCAATGTCACTTGGTGTGGGGCAGAACTTGGGATGGATGAGCCACTGTTGAGAGCCTCCCTCATCTACACAGCATCCTGCCAGAGTCCGTCCACTTCTCCCTAGCCAGCTCCCCTCCACAGAACCTGACCAGGGCCCCTCCATCACCCAACCAGCCTGTCCAGCCTCATGTTCTCCCCTCCTAGGCATCTCGCAAGGCCTTGAAATGACATCACCAGCTTGGGAGAGCTCCAGGGCCCAAGCTGGGCCCTACCCCAGGACAGGTGTTTGAGGCCGTTTTACTGGGCCCCCGAGCCCTCCAGGAAAGAAACCAACTCAAATCTTTTTCTAGCTCCCAGCCGATGGTCCAGGTCCCTCAGCGGTGATAGGCAGCTCCTTCCAAAGCAAACCAGCACCAACCCCCTGCAAAGAGAAGGTTTGGCCCCGGGCCCTGGCCCACCCTAGGCCCTGCACCAACTCCAGGCCTCTGCAGCTTTAACCAAAGCAAACACCCAGCAGATGCTGGGGCCCCTCACGCAGCCCCGCCTACATCCCTGAAGTGGAAGATGCTGGTTGCCCTTAGGGACCCTGAAGCAGGGAGGCATCGCAGGACTGTCCAGCTGAGAGCTCAGGGGTCCCCACAAGCCTGGCACTCACTGGCCCGAAGAGAGGCTGGGACCAGGGAAATGGAACATCACAGGCCAAGGTGAGGCAGCTTCAGAAGCCAACACCCCCGCCCCCAGACCAGCTGGGGTCCCCTGGACTGGGGCTCAGGCTACGTCTTGGGCAGTGGATGAGCAAAGCCCCAGGACGAGGCTGGGAGACGAGCTCCAAGCCCGGTCGTGTTGTGGCAGCTCCTCGGCTGGAGAGTCACTGAAGCTGCTGGCGCAGCCCAGGGCTCCGCCGCCCCCTCCTCCCCCAGCCTGTCTCGGGAGCAGCGCTACAGCCGGTGCTGCAGGTGCATTTCCATAATTTCACACGCACCACAAACACTCGGCAGCTCCCCGTCAATTCCCCGTCAGGCCGCGGTGACACTTTATTGACTCTCCCACTCTCTGCGCTCCTGGGGCTGACAGGGCACAAAGCGCTTCCCTTCAGCAGCAATAACGTGCTGGCAATTTCTGTACTAATCGGCCCAGGCAGGAGGCGCCGTCCCACCCTACAGACAGGCTTTCCACACGCTCCTCGGAACAAGAGCCCATCCCGCTTCCCCCCCCCCCCCCCGGCCATGGAGGGGAAAGACAAGGGGCCCCCCACGGGCCTCCACCATCTCGGGGGAGACACGGCAGCAGAGCTGCTGCCCCCTGAGCGTCCCAGGCTTCAGCATAGGTGTCGCAGCTCCCAACCCTGTGTCCTTGGCACTGGCTGCAGACAGCACCCCCAGAGCACGGACTGGAGACAGTTGATGCTTCCCTCAGCTCAGGACGCTCCCCCCGCGCCTGGCTAGCCAGTGAAAACGATGATCCTTCAGACCAGGAGTTGTAACTGCTTCAGCCATGCCAAGGCAGAGACCCAGGAGCGCTGTCTCAGGCTGAGACTCCCTCTTCCCCTGTGGCACTGGCAGAAGGATGCAGCAAAATCTGCCCTTTTATTCTACTGCCCTGTCTGGCAGCTGAAGGGCAAAACCAGTCCCAAGCCCCAGGAGAGACGAGCTTGTCGAGAAACACACGGATCTCTCCCCACTCAAAGAGAGCTCAGCCCCCACTCAAGCAGGAGGCACCATAGGAATGGTGCAGAGGACTGACTGCAGAATTGGGGGCACTTGATATCGTGGCCTGTCCCTGCCCCACAGCAGGAGGCACTGGAGCATTAACGGGAGTTGGAGAGAACACAGCTATTCTGGTCAGAGCCAGGGCCCCCCCTCCAGAGGCGCCCGGTTACTCAGAGCAGGTACACTGACCTGTGTGCGTCCTGGGCCCCACAGGAACCACAACTGCCAAGAACAACTCAAAGAGAAAACAATTAAACCCCGAACTTGAAATTCATGAGCCTCCCGCAGGACTCACAGGCCAGACACAAACACCAGCATGGAAAGAGAGGGGCCCGGAGGCACTAGGAGACTGAAGAATACAAAATGCAAAAAGGTTTCTGCTCAGGAATCACAGTAAGAGGCCGCGAGGAACTGCAGCTCTGCCAGGCACGGTTTATTCCATCTCATCAAGAGACGTTGAAGCTCCTGAGCAAACTAGTGGTACAAGCAGCCAGGCACCGAAGCACTGGGGAGAGCAAAAACTAAACAACATTGACATTTTTAATAACCACTGCAACGGTTTGGGCCCAGAGGCAGCATCTCTCTATGGAAATGTTCAGCCGGGGGTGGAACTGCCACTTTTGTTGGGTTGTTTGTATTTAATAACAAACTCTTCTGGAGTCTGACTTTGCAGAGGGAGCCGAGAACTAACAGGTCTCACCGTGCCAGGGAACAGTATGGAAATGGGAACAGTCCACTCAAGACAAACGCTGAGCTCTAGGAAGGCCCATAGTGGTTCAGGAGACACAACTGACCCTATGGCAGCTTGAGGCAAGAGCAGGGGCAAGGCAGCAGCTGGTGGATCTGCAGAGAGCGGCAGGTGTGGTGGTGTCAGACACCAACAACGAGAAACTAAAAGTCCAGAATAAAGCAACGGCCACGTCCAGCCAACCCCCCAGTAACTGCCCCGCCCCCAACCACAGCCACCTGCTGAGGCCAAAGCAGCTGCCGTTTTGCTTGGGGCTCTCCAGTTGGCTTCTCTCTCCCAGTGCCGCCCCCCGCCACAGGTGGGCAAAGGAGAAGCTCCAGAACCACTGCTCTGTACCTTCACCCCTCTCCAGCAGGCACATGCGCCCCCAGCACAAACAAGCCCAAGGTGGAATCAGCAGGATGCTCCAGCCCAGCTCCCACGACCCGATCGCAGCCCCAAGAGCCTCATCAGCTCAGTTACCAGTGGGGTAGGGCCCCTCCACGAACTCACCACCCTCCAGGGAGGCTGGGCAGTGGGCCAAGCACAGTGCAGTGAGGGGCCCCTTTCTCCCAGGCCCAAGGCTTTGCTCTGCCCAGCATTGACTAACTGGATGAGGGAAGGACAAGCTAGAGGCAGCAGAAACCGACAGTGATCGGGAGAGAAAGCCCCACTCAGGCTGGGAGGCTGCAGAGAACACCATGGACCAGCAGGGATCCCCCCTAAGAACCCAAACCACTGCTGCCTGGCAGACTCGGCAGAGACCAGAGTCTCCAGTCTCTTCTCCCCAGCTGCTGATCCGACTCTAGTCACTTTACAGCTGTTCTAGCGGGTCCCAAACCACTCCCGACCCTCCACTAACAGGGACCACTCTCCCTGCCAAAATGCAGCTGCCCAGGTAATCTGCGTAGCAGGGTAGGGAAGAGGATGTTTTGGTGTGAACTCTCAGCTGAGGAGGCAGGGGAACGGAGCCAGGCCCCCAGGGTCACACTCCGGCTAGGCAGGAGGGGCCAGCAGCAATGAACATGTTCAGAGCCAGCCCCACCATGACCATGCATGTGGGGCACATACAGGCTCCCAGAGCTGAGGCCACTGCACAAGGGACCATCCCAAAGAAATTCAACAGGCACCAGTGTGCTGGGCTCACACCCTCCCCGACACAGCAGGACCTCCATGGTGCAGTGCACTGTGGGGCTGCAGTACTCACCAGAGCACGGAGTCCTAGCCTCTCCCGGTTGCGGCTTGCACTCCAGCATCAGACAAGGGCATCAGACCCCCAGAGAGGCACCGTCTGGGTCTCATCCAAATAGTGGCTGCAGGACAGTGCAGAGCAGGCATGTGCCTAGGCCAGGGAGAGAAGGGCCCAGATCAGTTGGGAATTGCTGGGGCATCTTGATTTGGGGCAAGCATGGGAGCGGGGAGGGCTTCAGAATGGGCCCAAAGCCTCCAGGTCCCCCTCTGCTCAGCTCTAGAGAGGGATGGAGCCTCCAGCAGTTCCATCTGCCAAGGCATTCTTGGGATGGACATGCACCTCAGAAGGCTCAGAGCGTGCGCTCAGAGGTATTGCGGAGGTGGGGGGGTTCCCTGAGAGTTCCCCAGGCCCTCCCCATCACAATCCCCTTCTGAAGATTAAATCTTTCCCACAGTGACAGGTCTCCTGGCTCCAAGAGCAGCTGTGACATGGATGAGTCTCATTACTGAAATGCCAATACAGTGCCTTGGAGATTAACAGTCACAGACACGTACCCCTCTCCACAGCAACAGGGACCAGATACACACCATGGGGTAGGGGCAGAGGAGAAGGGGACATACGATTTGCACACACTACTGCCATACTGGGTGTCCCCACCCCACTTAGGTAGAGCCTACACGAGCGCTTCCACCCTCCTGCTTTAAAATGACAACACACTCTCAGCATGAGCTGTTCTAGCAAGACCCACCTGCCCCCGTCTATGCAAATCTCCACCTTCCCCACTCCCAAACTTCAGGGACGCTCTGTGCTGCCAGGGCAGAGCCCTGCTGCAATCGGACAGTACAGGCAGCATAAAACAAATGCAATTTAATATCATGCTGAACACCATGGACTATTGTATTCACTGCATCATTTCGTTTTCCGGTGAGTCCAGTGAGCCTTTCCTCCCTCAACTCATCTGAACATTCACAGATCTTCCTGGGTGCTGCCCAGGCCTGGCTGTGGGAGCTGGAAGTGGGGATCACAGACATTGGAAACTAAGGGGGACAACAGGCATGGAAAGCATCCAGGAGCTGGAGAAGGGACCTGTTGTAAAATGTGCAGACCCCTGATTGTGAACAACACTGAAAAGCCCCCTCCACCCCATTACCCCAAAGCCAACCCACAGGCTGCTGGTCAGTGCTAGTTCCCTGGCACAGACAAACTTTAATAGGTGCTGGAGCAAGGGGAGCTGCTGCACTCCCTGACTTGAAGTGGTTCCATCCTATCCAGGGTTTACAGTTTGGTTCAATGGCTCTCAGCCCCCACCACTGTACAAATATTCCCCTGCAACCTTCCTGGACGAGGTGGCTCAGAAAGGAGACAACCGCACAGGTTACAACTAGGATACTCTGTGCAGGGAGGGAACTCAGGAAGCAGGTGACAGAAACCACATGGAAGGGGGCCAAATGTGAGCACACAAAGGGGTTTGGACAGGAGTATCCCCTGGACTCAGTCCCCTAAGGGAGTTGTGTCCCCTCCTCTGACTCCAGTTCAGCCCCCTAACACAGAGCAGCCCAGCTACCTGATTCCTGCTGTTGGTCAGGTTGATGTGCAGACTCCCCACGCCCTGGAGAACAAACTTAGTGGGGCTGAGCAGATCGTCCCCTGCGGCAGGCTACCGAGAGAGGGAGATGCAGAAAGGACTCACTCTGAGGCAGAAGAGGAAAGGGGAAACTCACGAGTGCTAAATGGGAGCCAATGCAGTGAGAGTGGCAAGTGCCCTCCAGTTCCCAAAGTGCAGATCACCCCGCCGTCATACAAGATCGGGTTCCAGTTAAGGCCACTCAGGAGCACGGGTTCGGCTGAGGGGCTCTTTGGAGGAACCGGAGCATGAGCCAAGGGGACAGATCAAGATGAACTTTTTGCCCATTCCACTAGGAACCCGAAGCTGTTTCTGGGGTGCTGGAAGAGGCGCTGCCAGGGTTTGCAGCAGTGCCTCTGCCTGGCAGATACACAGCCGGGTCCTCAACTGGATAAACACACATGGCAAAACTAGAACTTCTTCACTCCTAGCACCGCCCCGCCCCAGACCTCCCTCCCACTCCCAATATCTGCAGACCCTTCTCCCCTCTCAACGGTCACATGACCATGACCACACTCACACCCACACCCAGCCTGGGCCTTCCTGCTGCTTTCTCTGAATTTCTTCAAGTCTGTCAGTGTCTTCCTAGTCCAGTGGTTCTCCAACGTGTTGACTGGGGCCCCCTTTCACAGAGCAAGCGTCTGGGTGTGACTCCCCTTACACATTAAAAACATGTTTTTTATGTATTTAACACTATTATAAATGCAGGAGGCAAAGCAGAGTTTGGGGTGGAGGCTGACAGCTCCCAACCCCCCATGTAATAACCTCATGACCCTCTGAGGGGTCCTGAACCCTTTTGAGAGCCCCATTCTAGTACGTTAGTGCTTGGAACTGAACTCAGCATTCCCGGGGTGCGGGTGTCTCGCCAGAGCGAATAATTGTTCCCTCCAAGCCCTGGGATGAGGGGCCTCTGGCATCAAGCGACCCCGAGTTGAGTTCAAGATCCAGGTCTCCTCCCGAGCTGTACACACACCTACATTTTCCAGAGTGACTCATTCTTTGGCTGTGTCAAATATAAAGGGAAAGGTAACAACCTTTCTTTATGCAGTAACATCAAATCCCTCCTGGCCAGAGGTACTGAAAAGATAATCTAACGCCTTTCTTGCTTTACTTACACTTTTTGTAATCCTAGATGCTTATTTCAGGGTAAGGTTTTAGGAGATGTTTTTTCCTGGCCTGGTCCCTCTCTGGCTCTGACAGAATCTTTTCCTGAATCTTTGTCTACATCACTTGGTGGTGGCAGCAGTACCATCCAAAGACAAGGGAAGGAATTTGTGCCTTGGGGAAGTTTTTAACCTAAGCTGGTGGTATATAAGCTTAGGGGACCTTTCATGCAGGTCCCCACATCTGTACCCCAGAGTTCAGAGTGGGGATGGAACCTTGACAGTGTGCAGGTGGGAGGCCCTTGGCTTTCCAAGGGGGGGTGCTCTGCACTTCCTGAACATCTTTAAGGGGACCTCAAGCTGGCCTCCAAATCATTAGGAAATTTGAAGATAAGCCATAGATGTTGAAGGCAGAAACCATTGTCACAATCGTCCAACCATCCACACGGCACAGTGCAGAGAACCCATCAGTGACCCCTGGATGGAGGAAACTACTCTTCCCCACTACGGACATGACACTAGCACACCCACTGACTTGGGGCTGAACTGCAGCTTGTCTCCTGCTCTGGGAAGTGATGCTGATACAGCCCACAATTGCATCAGCCTTGGTTGTTGCCATCTGACATCTTGAGAGGCTCAGGTGGCTCCTGAGTGCCAGAGGCTGAGATACCAACATCAGAAGAGGGCTCTTCTGGAGACAGGAGAGCGCAAAGCCAGCGAGAAAAGTCCCACTCCCCTGCCCCTATCCAGCATTGAGGTGAAAGCACCCACCAGGCCATCAGCTCCCAGTGGGATTTCCAGATGGCTGCACTAGCATCCACAGGAAAGCTGGATTGTTGGGAGGGGTCCCCCAAGACCTGCCCAATTCAAGCCCCAACCCTGACAGCAGCCAGGCTGATGTCTGAGCACGTCCTAGGCAGGGACCATTCTCACTCACTCACTCACCAGACGTGCCTCTGGCCGCTCATTCCACTCTGCTGAGGGCAAAATAAGACCCAGATCCTGGCCAGACCCCACATCCCACTCCGCAGGAGAGAGGCTGGGAAAGCCAGACCTGGACACAGGGGGAAGAGGGGACCCACAGCCTAGAATCATCTTAAAGTTGCTAGCTCCTCCAGGCTGAACCCCTGGCTGTGGATGATTTTCATCTGCTTCACCAGTGGACTCCTGCCACTTTCTGCACCACCTGCAGGGCAGGAATCCAGTGCCACTGAACCAGCAGGGGGAGGTGACCAAGTCAGTGGGGAGTCAGGGATGTACGGAGGGCAGGAGAGTAGCCCTTGGGGTGGGAGGAGACCAGGAACATACCTGGGCAGGTACTGCAGGGAGAGAAGAGAAACCCAGACTCTACCCAGACACCTGGGGTTGTGGGGAGAAGAGGAGCCAGAGTGTAAGGCAGGAGGGTGGCGAGAGACTAGAATGTAGTTGGGTCCTGGGGAGACTGGCCCTGAGAGCTGGGGAGCAGGGCCCAGGGAAAAACAGCAGCCTGGAGAGTTGGGGAGTGGGTGGGAGCAGGCCTGGGGCCTCCCACATCCTCACCCAGCAGCAGGATCCGCTCAATGAGGCAGCTGCAGGCTGCTGTGCGGCGGCCCCAGGAGCCGAGGCAGAGCCCCATGGGCCCACCCCAGGAACTTCTCCATTTTTGCCGCAACAGACCAGAGGCTTCAGGGTTTGCCCAGGCTGGCTGGGAAGCGAGGAAGGCAGCAGCTGCCTCTCGGCTGAAAGTGCTCCACAGCCTGGCCCCCTGCCCTTCTGACCACTGGGGCAGGGCTGGACCAGGCCCGGGTGGCTTGTCGGACTTTGGCTCACTGCTCCAGCCTACCCTCAGCCCTGCATGCTTGCTAGGGAAACGTGTGCCACCCCAACGCCCAGGGGCACCTCCACTGCCCCTTCTCCCCCCATACGGGGCCCCTCACGACGCCCAAACAGTTCAACACGTTTATTCATTTCCACCAAATGTATGACAGCAATAGACAGAAAATGGCCAGGCTGGAAGGGTGGTGCAGCCCACCCAACATCCCCCAAGGTGGGACCCAGAGCCCTGCTACTCCCCAGCCCGGGTGCAGCGCTCCCACGGGAGGGAATGGGCAGGCAGACCGCCCATGCCCTGGTTAGAAAACAGGGGAGACAGCAGCCCACCAGCTGTAACGGGCAGCCAGGGCATGGAGAAAGCCTGGCGTGTACTGAGGACCACAGTCCACTTGCTGGTGTAGGAAGAGGGGTTCAGGGAAAGCACATCCTTAGTGCAGCTAACAGCCTCCCTGATTCCCCTTGGGGAACTACTGGCACTGAGACCTCGCCCCATGCTCCAGCCAGCTGCACTGCCCGCCCCACCCCTCTGTTTTCTCACTGTGGAAGCTGGGAACCCATTACCACCAGCCAGAGGCACCGCCAAGCCTTTCCCCAAGCTGGCTGAACCAACAGAGGAGAAGCAGCTCTGAGCACTTCGTAAGGGACTGGCCTGTTCCCAGCACCTGCCCCTGCCCTGAGCCAGTAGCTCAGCACACGCCATAGCTGGAGTTTGTCTCCTAAAGACAGCAGCTGATGCTACAGGTTAAGGGCCTGAACAATTCTCACAAGTGTTAAGCACCCGCAAGCTCTTCCTACAGACTCTAGCGCTCAGAAGTCAAGATCGAGGGTTGGGGCAGGAATAGATTCTTCAGTTTGTAAAATTCTTGTAGATAGCAAAAAAAAAAAAAAAAAAAAAAAAAAAGACCTGAAAGCAGAACCAACTGAAATCCCACACCCAGGGGAGCAGAGTCCTATGGAGGACAAGCACTTCCCATGTGTCAGAAGCCAGAACTGGCAGAAGGTAAAACCACAACATGTTAAAACGTTAGAGTTAAAACTTCCTTTAAGGTGGGGAACAAATCTCCCCCTAGAAAGGAGGTGGTGGTGGTGGGCTGATTAAGAGAAAACTAGGAAGCAGCATCCCAGCTTGTCATCTCTGCCTAATCTGCAGGAGGATGTGAAGAGGGAAGAGTGTGTGAGAAGATGCCTTGGTGGGGCCAGCAGCACTGTCCTTGTCTAGGGTATGCCCTAGAAAGGCTTGGTTTGCTTCTCCAGAAGAGAGAACACTGCTGTGCCTTCCCCTCTACACACTTGTTCTCAAATCAGCCTAACTCTGCAGGCCTTTCTCACGCTCCTCTTCCTCCATTTTCTTCATGGCCTCCAGCACAGCCAGTTCTTTTGCTTCTTTCTTCTGGTTCCTGGCTTCAAACTCCAACCTGCAACCAGCAGGAGATTCCATGAAATTCCCACTCTCCCATCCACCAGTTTTCCCAGCAGCCTTTGCCCAGCCTCAAAAAAGGGGGCCCACAGCCCTTCTCTTGACCAGCTGGCGCCCCCTGTAAGCCCCCTGTGGAGCCACAGCCCTAAGTCAGCTAGCAAGTAGTCAACATTATGCAGTGCAGGCAAAGGCACCGCACCTTCGATTGCAGTAAGCTGTTTGCCCTTCCCCACCCTTAGCCTCGGTCACCTGCCAAGTGGTGAAAGCGGAGAGATTCTATGACAGAGGTGGGCAAACCATGGCCCGCAGGACCATCCTGCCTGGCCCGAGTGGGGAGGCTGCCCTTGGCCCTTCTCCGAAGCCACCCCATCGCATGAGCAGTGCGCTGGGGGGCGGGGCTGAGTGCTCCCGCAGGGCAGTGTGTCTGGCTCCATGCAGAGCCCCACACGCTGCTCTGAGCAGCATGGTAAGGGGACAGGGGCTCCCAGGGGACAGGGAGCAGGGTGGGGTCTCTGGAGGGCGCAGTCAGGGAGCAGGGAGGGTTGGATGCAGCATGGGAGTCCTGGGGAGGTCTGTCAGGAGGGTGGGGGGGATAGATAGGGATCAGGGAGCAAGTGGAGTTGGGTGGGGGGGGTCTCTGGAGAGGGTGGTCCTGGGACAAGGAGCAGGGAGGTTGGATGGGTCAGGGGTTCTGAGGGGGCAGTAAGTGGGAGGGGGCGGATAGGGAGCAGGGCCTTCCCTACCTGGCCCTCCATACAATTTTGCAACCCCCCGATTTGGCCCTCGGGCCAAAAAGTTTGCCCACCCCTGTTCTATCATGTGATCTTGAGGAGTTACTGTCCATTTACACGTGTGCCCACTTCTGTGACTCCTCAGCTGAGCACACACATGTGCAGCCTTACTTCATCTCTGCAATGAATGTGGTTCCTACCCTAGCTCCTCATTTTCATGTACAGGTTTAGAAATCGTGCCCTAAGTTTCTTTCCCCAAGTTACAAAATCAATCTGCCGCAGAGCTGGGAACAGATGCCAGGTCTCCTAACTCCCAGTTCGGTGCTTTAACCAGAAAGCCTCCCTCCTCCCTCTGTTCACTACGGTTTGTCCTGATGCTGGTTATGGGATCAGTCTGGGGCTAAATGTGAGTAGAAGAACCGGAGGTCAGGAAAGCCAACCTGTTCTTAATGATTCTTTGCACAATCAGGTCTGTAGTGAGGTTGCTGCCACTGTCCACCAGCTGGAAAATGCCACGTCTCTTGGGCTCCTGCAAACACACACAGCTGATTAAGACGGGAAGAACATCAAGGGCTTTGGATGTACAGCCCAGAGAGTGAACAATGAGCAGAATCTGAGGCAGGTCCTGAGGGCCCCCTGCCTGGCACAAGCAGTAGAATCCTCTACTAGAAGCCAAGAAAATCTCCACTGAAAGCCCACGAGCTGCCTGGGTGCAAAGGCAGAACGTGAGCTGGGCTCTCCACAGGCTGCCGTAGCAGAGCTAAGATTAGAGGATTTTCCACTCTACCACAAGGCAACAAAACAATGACTAATGGAAAGGAACCATTCTGGACGTTCTGTCAGTTCTGACGCTGCAGCTACACCAGGGGAGGACGGAAGCCACAGCCAGATGCCAGGAACTCGTCTGGGTGACGCATAACCCGACCTGCACACTCAGCTGGGAGTATCACCGGAGCCATGCCACATTCAGCATAAATGGAGGCATGGCAGCTGCTGGAGGCTCACCTGGTATGGATCGGAGCCATCCTTATCTGGCACCACCTCAGTCAGCCCGTGACACACAAGTTCCACCTGGAGAGGATGAGCACAGTGTCATTATAAATTCCTTTCTGAAAGTGCCACTTCACCATGTCAGTACCACTGGAACCAGATGGGGACTGGCCCCAGACTCTATGCCCACTGCACGGGCAGCCTGGCGAGGCACCAAAGCCAATTGCTCACCCCGTAAATGTTGACAGAAGCACCAGTGACAAGATGAGACATTTACAAATTGGTTGGTGCTGTGCCAACTCCCCCACACCCAAGTGCTTCCCAGTGCCACAGTGTACCTTAGCCAACAGAGTCCTTAGCTCTGCCCACCCTCAGTGTGCACAGACATACAGTCCAGCACGTAGCACCTCACATGCGCACACACACGCAGCCAAGAATGAAAGAGGAGCTGACACTCACCTTGAAGTGATCCAGCAGATCGGCAGTAACTGCGTACGGGGCGCCAATCACCACCTCAGACACATACTGAAGGAGGAGAAGCCAAGCATGATTCCAGACCCAAGAATAGAGAGTCTGGCCCATCCCCCAACGGCAGTCCAGCTGCTCAGTTGTGTGTGTTTGGGGATTTGAATAGGGGAGCTGCAGTATTTGGAATGGGGGCTCTACTGCCAGTGAACATAATACAAGATCCTTCTCTCCTCTAAAGAGCCTGTGTCTCACTATAATTCTCCAGGTAGCAAAAGGCTAGTGGTGGAGCCACTAAGCAATGAGTTTGCACCACAGTGGCTGACCCCAGGAACCTGATAGGAGGATAGCACAAGCACAGCTGCAGTGCTATGTGAACTAAGTGTAAAAGGATCTAAGCTAGGAGCAAACAAACATGTTTCCTACATTAATTCTGGTTGTAGGCACACAGCACGTCCACAGATGAATGACCCAGGGAAAGTATTTCCGGAGCTCCTTTAATCAGAGATTCCTAGAGTGCTACAGGAATCCTGTCAACCAGTGCAAAGTGCAGCCACTTGTTCAGAAGAATACAGCAACCTTTCCACAGTGCACAATGACGCTTGTCCAGGACACTGCGGTTCACATCCCAACTCTTCATAAGAAAGCCATGGGAGCTTGATAAGGGATCAGCCTTGGTTTTATCTTTATAGCATTAAGCTGAGGCACTGATTCAATAGTGCCTTGACAGAAGTCATGTCAACTACCTGAATGCCAACACCAGCTTCCACAACACTTGGATTTCAAGTAGTCTGGCGCTGACCAAGCCTGCCCCTACTTAGCTCAGGCATCTTATGAGAATGTAGCCCAGCAGAGACTTGGCAAGCTGGTCAGTTAAAGTCACCTGACTGGTCAATTACTACCTATTATTTGACCATGTTTCAATATAGTTAAATATTCCAGCAGGAATATCCTGATGGGGGCAGAGCCCTACTCTTCTGATTGCACCATGGTGCCATGCTTTCATTTTTTACAACTTCATTCCTTTGTGTTTTGTTTTGACTCAGAAAAACATGACTCAAGTAACTTGATTTTTGTCATTTGGCATATGCATCTGTTTAAAGCTAAGCCTACTGGAGGCCATAAATTCTTACTCGTCTGTTATTGTTCTAATAAATCCGTGCTTTAAAACATCTGACCACGTTGACATCAACAATATTTGATTAGTCCATTGACCTACCCTCACCCGAGGCACGTTGGCTGCAGAACAGAACAGCAGCATCTAAATGAAGAAGCAGAACTCTAGCCAGACACTCACCCTGCATGCCAGGACGCTGAGAGTTCTCTCGTGGATGTTCATGATGGGATAGTTCTTCCCTTTGTAGCGATTCACTTCCTACAGGAAAAGCACAGCAGTCACCATTAGGGCAAGAGATGAGCCCTCCACCCTTCCCCCTACCCCTCTCTACAGGAAACTCATTCTGCCACTGTGCAGGACTGTGACTCTCTCCTGAGGGTTTCCCCGAGAACAATCTATCTGGTTCAGAGAGCACGGTCCCAGGGAGAATGAAACAGACATCCCTGCTGCTCTGAGCCCACACAGAGGGCCTGTCCGCCAGGACAGCCCTCTGCCAGGACGTTAAGGAACACTCCATACTGACCTGATCAAAGTGCAGCCCAGCAATGATGTAGGGTCTCTCGGCCAGCCGGTGCACCTTCTCCAGGAAATCCACGTGCCCAATGTCTATGGCTTCTGTTAAGGATGTGGGACCAGCATCATGGCTGGCAGAGGAGGACAGCGATGCTAAGAAGCTGTAGTATGAGATGGGAAACCTGAGGAATTTGTTGCTTGCTGCCCTTGTGCCCTGGGCATCTGCCCCCTCACCCCCAATATCCCATCAGCTCTGGGCACCTATCCACACACCTTCCCAGCCACTCTGTTAATCTGATTTTATTCAGCCTCTTCCAAAAATGTCTAAGGGCTTTAGGAGCTCTCTGGAAACTAGCCCATCCCTGGAGACTGGAACAAACAGGGAAAGAAACACAGGCTGATCCACAGCACTGGCTGACCCTACTGCATGCTGCATTCAGCACTCCCTGAACAGCTTCACTTGGTCACTGTGACAGCTGGCTTTTAAGAAAGGAGATCTTGGAAGGTCCACCCATCTTCACTCCTTAAACCCTGTTAGCTGTAAACCCATCACTAAGATGGCGCTGCAGCTGTTTTCTTAAGCCCATTTCCCTGGGACAGGACAAAAAGCCACCAGTTGAAGAGCCCTGTTGCTTCCGCTCCTCCTCTCCATAGAGAAAAGGAAGCGGCAGTGCACACTCCTAATCCTGCAATTCCAGACTAACACGGCTACCTCTCTGATACTTGACTCCTAATCCTCTGCCTCAGTGGACAAGTGTAAGAGAGACAGAGACCACAGCCTTCCCTACCCATCCCAGGCTAGGCAGCACGGAGTCTAAGGATACGGAACAGGTCAAAGGCTCCAGCCACATAGATGATGGTGTCTCCTGGCTGAGGCTCCTTCCCAGATGCAAATTGGATGATCTTTTGGGATGTTTGCAGGAACTGAGAGACTCCAGTCCAGGGGCTGCGACCTTTAGGGCCCTAGGCAAAGGAGAACAATGTTTCAGTCCCAACAGCACAAAGCAGGTTTGAATGGGATATGGGTATCACATAAGTAGCCTGAGAGAGAGTTGAAGGGTAGGACTGTAGAAGGAGGAGGAGGCTGTCAAAAAGCCAAGCAGGAAACCTGGCTAGCAGCAGCTTGCATTCCTTAGCTCCTAGGATTCAGTATTCAGGCATGACCACCTCCTTTTATTCGCACAATGGTTCTTCTGACCCATCTCTGATACCTAGTCTCTGAGCTCCACCAAGAGCCTCATAAGGAGATGCTGGAAAGAAAACGGGGGGAAGAGGGTAGAGCAACAGGGCAGCCTAGGCTGGTATATTAATTTAGCAGGCAAAGATAAATCAAGCTGGGAGGCATTGCAGGTGCTTTGGAGGACAGGATTAAAATTCAAAATGATCAGACCATTTCTCTATTTTGTCTAGAAGTAAATAGGATGAAATTCAAAAAGAAAAAATGCAAAATACTCCACTTAGGAAGGAACAATCAGTTGCACACATACAAAATGGGAAATGGCTGCCTAAGAAGAAGTACTGCGGAAAGGGATCTGGGGGTCAGAGTGGATCACAAGCTAAGTAGGAGTCAGCAGCATAACACTATTTCAAAAAAAGCAAACATTGTTCCGGGATATTTTAGCAGGAGTGTTATAATCAAGACATGAGAAGTAATTCCATTCTGTTCCACACTGATTTGGCCTCAACTGGCGTACTGTGTCCAGTTCTGGGTGCCACGTTTCAGGAAAGATGTGGACAAATTGGAGAAAGTCCAGAGAAGAGCGACAAAAATGATTAAATGCCTAGAAAACATGATCAAGGAGGGAAGATTGAAAAAAATGGAAAAGAGAAGACTGAGGTTTTCAAGGACATAAAGGTTGTTACAAGGAGGAGGGAGAAAAATTGTTTTTCTTAACCTCTGAGGACAGGACAAGAAGCAATGGGCTTAAATTGCAACAAGGGAAGTTTAGGTTGGACATTAGAGAAAACTTCCTGTCAGGACGGTTAAGCACTGGAATAAATTGCCTAGGGAGGTTGAGGAATCTCCATCTTTGGAGATTTTAAGAGCAGGTTAGACAAACACCTGTCACAAATGGTCTAATACTTAGTCCTGACACAAGGCAGGGAACTGGACTAAATGACCTCAAGGTCCTTACCAGTCCTATGATTCTATGAAACAGAATGGGCCTTGCCTTAGCCCCACCTACCACAAAGTCCCCACACACATCCCCCCTTTCATCAGGCAAGACAGGATTTTAAATCAAGTATTAAAATGAGAGCATCCAAATAAACCAATAAACCAAACAGCAAAATGTCCAAGTGCAATGTGAGCACAATTCAGGAGGACAGAGTTTTAGCACCACTGAGTGGCAGGATTGTGAAACAGCAGTAAATTTAATCACCAGCTTATTTGCATTTACTTTGGAAACCCGATACCAACAGTTCTAAAGGCTTAAAGAAGCATGAAGAGAACTCAGCTAAGAACAGGGATGTTCCCCAGGGACAACATTCGCCCCAGTAGCGATGCTACGTAATGAATCAATAGGATGCTCTCCTATTGATGTGATACCTGCTTCTGGAAACTTCCACTGACTGCATCCGAAAAGTGGGTATTCACCCATGAAAGCTTATGCTCTAATGAGTCTAATACATTTGTTAGTCTATAAGGTGCCATAGGACTTTGTCGCTTTTGCAGATCCAGACTAACACGGCTACCCCTCTTTTACTGATCTCCTATTGATGCTTTCTCAAGATGCTTTCAGGGATCATGGATCCTCCCAAATCCTACAGCCAGTGACCAGCTGTGATGAAGGGGATACCTTCAAAACCATCTGGAAGGGCACACAGTTTAAAACAAACAAAAAAACCCAACAGTCTATCCAGAAGATGGATAAGGTAAAATCCAGAGCATGGAAGCAAGTTCTTCTGGGCAATGTTCCAGCCGCAGAGGCAGGAATGTGGGGGTCTGATAACATACCCCACATTTTCACAAACCCAGAGGGCTGGACCAGTTTTTTCATCAGAAATAGCCAGAGAAATGTCAGAGAGAGGCTGAACGTAGTTGTAGCATCAGGAGCATTTTGCTGGTTGAAGGTTCGACTTGTGGGTCCCAACTTTTCTGAACTGAGCACAAAAGTCACTACGACTGTACATGTAATCTGGGTGCACCAATAAGGGATGCAATTGAACTTGTGCACTTAAGTACAGCATGTCTCACACCCAATCTCTTCTGAGCAAACAGTTTAAAAGGAACACAGTTGAGCAGAGAGAGTCCTTGGTGGGAACACGGCTCAAGAGAAAGGTCCTGGGAACCATGGAAAGGTGGCGAAAAATGGAATTGATGAGTAAGAAAGACACAGCAAGGTGCGCAGTGAGTACTGCAGACCTCTGCCGTGTTTATAACACAGCTCAGTCCATCCAGCTTCCCAGGCCCACTCCAGACTCACCTGTCCACTTAGGTGGCTACTGCAGAGATTTGATAGGTCTGGCAGGGGGTTTGCTTTGGTTACCATTGGGCAGGAAGACCACCATATACTGCAGACTGTAAAGCCCATGTGGATTCCTCCTCAACTAGTCCACATGTGCCACCACCACCAAGTGCAGGCTCACCACTGCCTGGAACCCACACACTCACCTTCCCAAAGTTATCCTTGTGCTTCCGGTAATCCAGGTCTTCATTCTGCACAGAGGAAGTGGAGAATCAGAATGCTGATTCTGAAGTGGCTCTCTCAGCCCAAAACAAGCTCCTCCTAGCAAAAGCATAGGGGGGCCTAGGGACCAGATGCCAATCCTGCATCAGTTGATTTATCAGCATTTAATTCTTGAATCTTGTGACCTGGCCCAAAAGCCAAAGAGCTTGGCTCAGCATCTGATCCTGATCTTGTCCATACATGGCAACACCCAGTAATAACCACAGGCCCCAAAGGGGCAGCTTCCTCCTGGAGTCTCCAGGGCATCCTGTTCTACAACCAAGAATAGGATGGTGTCTCTGTAGAGATTATCATTCACCCAAAGAGGTCACTGGAAAGAGGCATGTGTTCTCTATGTTGCCTTTTGGTGCCAGGGGGACCAAGCCTTGAGTCACTGCAGAGCAACACAGAGCATCAACCACAATCCTCTCAGATAGTCTTATTTCACAGAGCTCTGAGCAAAGATAAGCTGAGGATTCAGCCAGCCCTGCCCACATGTAGCTTGCAAAACCAAATCAACATTCTGTGCAATAGACCCAAGAGCTCCAGTATGGAGCTGAGCTCTGCCATTCAGGAAAAAGGTGACTCATGAGGAATTGGCTATTACCACCCACAGCTCGCTGACTCACTATATTGCTGTGGTGAGCCTTGGTCATGAGCAACATGCGGCCAACCAGGTCAGTAGTGGACACTCCCTGGGTGCGATTACATTCCCTGCAAGAAAACAAGCAAAGGATAAATGAAGGGCGTAGAATCAGCAGGCCCCTCAATCTGCAGGAACAGTCACGAAACTCTCCAAACCAGGAGCTGAGGCTGGGAGAGGTCTTTCCCCCATGTAGCATGTCACATGGAAAAGAACATTTGCCTATCTGAGTCTCTGCACCTCCTTCTCCCTTTGCTCACCACTCAGTGTGTGCAGCTCCTGTGAAGATTCGTTTCCTGTCTGCAGCCCATGACTTCAGTGCCACATGCCTTCCAGCTCACTGGGGACAGGAACAGTCTCCTGCTAGCTATAGGATGGGAGGCCAGCCAGCTGTTGCCTGCAGAGCCTCCTGGAGGCCCCATGAGTAAGGGCAACTAAAGCAGCAGGGACACACCACGGCTAATAAAGACCAGGTGAAGACGCAACTCAAAGACACCAGCATTTCAGCTGAGCGCCACACCCTCCGGCTTAAACAGGAATTCACAGCAGGTCTTATCCTTAGAATAGGATAAGAACAGGCGTGGCAATGGGTTACCTGTATCTCCCAGCTGCCTTCACCTCTTCATAGGTGTCCTTGCCATCTGCAGTTAGTGTGATGTCACCTACAGAGAGACAGAAGTATTAGAGCACCATCCCCTTCTACGCCCAGTGCAAATCCAATGAGCTGCTGAGGAAGTGGGGAACGCAATGGCTGAGTGTGACCAGCACACAAGTCAGGCAGTTTGCCACTCTTCCCTGACCTGGGAAGAAAGCAGATGAATAGGTACTAAAAACCATGTAGTCTAACCTTCTGTATAACACAGTCCATAGAATTTCATCCATTTACTCCCCATACTGAGCACAATAACTAAAGCATCTCTTCCAGAAAGGCATCCAGTCTTTATCTGAAGTCGTCAGACAGCAAATTCACACCCCTGGGTAGTTTGTTATAATGGTTAAATCACCCTTGTGGTAGGATGAGGCCCTGAAACAAACTCTTGTATCAGAGGCCCAGTATGAGGCCTAAGGCCTGAGCTAAAGTGATGGTCAAGACTTTGCTAACATAAAGGAAAGTTAAGCTGTGAGCTAGAGGCAGGCCCTGCTCACAGAAGTTGACAAGGAAAGGGCTGATGTTGCAAAAGTACACAGAGCTAAGAGGTACTAAGACACTGGCACATTCCATACAGATAACAAGGAACAGGCCGACCCATCCTAAAGACAGGGGCAAAAGGGTAACATGATGGATAGAGGTGTTTTGATCGAACCAATTTGTACAAGGTGAGAGGCGGCACCTTACTACGTAGAGGGGATGCACCTCAGTACGTCAGGAGTGACGTGTAACTTGTTTGTACCTGTGTATAAGAATAACAGCCCTGGGGCAGTGTCTTTGGCCAGCCTAGGGGGCACTAGCGTTCCTGCTACTGACTGAGCTGAGTCCATTGTCAGGGGGCACAAATTTGTAGTATGTCCCATAGAGTCTACCGGAAACTATCACTGTGCTTCATTTGGCAATAAACCTGGCCTGGGTGCCTTCGTACCTTACTAGAGTCTGTGGTCTTTGGGGGTTCTCTTGGGTCTGCTGGGTCAGCTCACAGAGGGAACATGCACGCAGCCGACTGATATCATCATTAAACAAGAGCAGAGCACCACACCGGTAGCTACTGACAACAACCTTCACTGTCAAAAATGTGTGCCTTCTTTCCAATTTGAATTTGTCTGGGTTCTTGTTCTGCCTGTCTGTGTTAGATTAAAAAGCCCTTTGGTACCTAGTATTTTTTCCCCATTAAGTTACTGACATTCTGAGAACAAGTTACCTCTTGGTCTTCTTTTTGAGAAGATGAACAGATTGAGCTCTGTAAGTCTCTGCCTGTAAGGAGTCTTCACTGCAGAGCTAACTCAGGCATTGCTCCCTAAACTCTCCCACATGCCTAAAAGGACCGAGAAGTCACACATACGCTAGCCTAACACAGGTGCCAATCACCTAAATTACCCTCCCCAGCAAAAATATTCTCTAAGGCATTGTTACAGACTTCAAATCCTCTCCATTCTTTCAACATCCTTGTAAAAATGTGCACATCGAACCTCTACACAGTATTCCAGTAGCAACCTCCTCAATACCATATAGAGGGAAAATTCCAGCGGAGGTTCCTCTCAATCAGCTCAGAATTCCCATCCTGCTTCTTTCCAAGCCCACCAGCAAAAAAGCCCCCCACCCCAACACACGTGCTAGAAAATGCAGGTCCCACCGCACAGGGAAATGAATGGGTTCCAACTCTGGGGTTCTGCAGTTTTTGACCATGGCTCTGGGAGCAGTGATTACAACCCCCTGCAGCAATAGTACCCCTGCCTATGTCCCAGGCAGACCTGTGAGCTGGGAGAGCCTGAGAAGCTGAATGTCTCAAAAATCACCCCTGCCTTGTATAAAGCAGCTCCATAACCTCCCTGTGTTACATGGTGGATGGAATATAAGGAACAAACATCCCTGGTGCCAGGGAGAAGGTGATCTGGTTCTAAAGATGAATCTCTGGCAGACACACTGGAGTTGCTGCTGTTCTGTCACATTTCCAGTTAAACTCAGTGATTTCAGATTCCCCTTTGACATCGCTGTGCCTTGGAGAAGCTACAGCATGGAGGGTGGGGAAGGAACTTTTCTGTCCAGACAGAAGCAGTGAATTATCTGACAGAGGGGATCAGCACAGCAGAACTAGAGCTGAACCCACCTGCCCTTGGCCCCTTAGCTATACGGAGCAGTCAGAACACTTACTGCCGTGCACACAGAAGTCACAGTTATACTTGTCCAGGGTCTCCAGGGTGGTGACGTAGGGAGCTCTTTCAGCGATTTCATCCACCCACTTGATAGCTTGCACCATTTTGTACCTCTCCTCCTGGGTAAAGACAGGTGGTCCCTTGTGCTTGGCAATCTCCTCTGGACAACAAAGAAAACAAAGCTAGTTACAAACACACACACACACCCAGTGCTGCTATAGAGGCAATTCCACAATTCCCCAAGAGTCCCCTCAGGAACTTCAGTTCCCAGGGGGTTCCCATTAAGGGGATAGCTCACAGAACCACAGTTTGGTGGATGGGGGCTGGGATCAGAGGGCAGGAGTGAGGTCTAACTGACTCCATAACAGCCCTGAACATATTTTACCTTAGACACATTTTGTAGGTGTGTAACTAGAGACCATCCCAAAATCCAATCTGAGGAAAGGATGGTCCATAGCTCAAATGCTACCTGCTCTTACCCTGCAGTTCTCAGCAGCTAGAAAGTGAGTGAGTCTGGCTCCCTGGCTGCCCATGGAAGGGAATTCCCTTTGTACCTGTTAGATTCACCCAGAGATGCAGCTTGCACCAAGTCACTGCACATGGATTTCTCTAGAGTCCAGGGATGGCAGACACCCTGCAGACAGTTACCAAGGTATTGGGGGAATCCAAATACCAGTAACAGAGGTTCAGGAATGATCCTCACTCCCACACAAGGCCTGGTCTACAGTGGAAAATGTGTGTCACTGTAATGAAATGAATTTAAAATCTATCTGAACACATGGGTACAAATCCCAAATAGACACATGTACACCAGTTAGACGGAGGAGGGGGCAAACTAGGGCTCACGGGCTGGATCCCCAAGGATTTGCCACCTCCGAGGTTCTGCGGGCCCCGCTTCTCAGGAAGCGCCAGCATCATGTCCTTGCTGCCCCTGGGGGAGGGGGAGCAAAAGGCTCCCCCATTGGCCGGGAACAGGGAACTGCAGCCAATAGGAGCTTCGGGGGAGGTTTCACAGGTGCACAGAGCCCTCTGCTCCCCCTCCCTCAGGGCCAGCAGGGAACTGGGGCTGGCCAGTTCCCAGAGCAGAACAGGACTGGGGCTGGAGCCAGAGCCAGGAGCCTGCCCTGGCTCTGATGCAATCCCGGAACTGCTCCAGGTAAGCAGCACCGGGCTGGAGCCCACATCCCAACCCCCTGCCCTGAGTCCCCTGCCACACCTTGCACTCCTCCCTGAACCACTGCCCTGAGCCCACTCCTGCACTGTGCACCCCAACCCCCTTCCCTGAGCCCCCTCGTACATCCTGTATGCACCATGTGCCCCAGCTCCTTACTCTGAGCCCCTTCCTGCCACTGCACCCCCTCCCACACCCCAGCCCTACAGTCATGCCCCTGCAAGCACTTTCCCCACCCCGATGTGGCCCTTGGACCAAAAAGTTCGCCCATCCCTGAGTTAGACTGTGCTTAAAATAACTGATCTGAGTATAGTAAATTGGTGTAAAGGTATTATGCTGAGGGTTTGCACCCGGGTGACTAATAGACTTTTAATTGTTTAAAGAGGTCAGTATGATCAATGGGTAGATCCCAGCACTGGGACTCAGGAGGACCTAGGCTGTACTCCTGCTCTGTCATTGGCCTCATGGTGACCTTGGGCAGGTCCCTTCCCCTTCCTGTGCCTCAGTTTTCCTATCTGTAAAGTGGAGGTAAGGATACTGCCCTCCTTTGTAAAGTGCTTCAAGATCTAAAGAAGAAAAGCAATACATAAGAGATAAGTATTAAAAACTACAGTGGTGCAAGTTTTGTAATACAGGCCAGACCCTAGAAACAGTCCCTTGTGTCTGGACTCTGAAGTCTTTCATAGAATCATAGAAATAGAAGGCTGGAAGGGACTTCAAGAATCAACAAGTGCAGACCCCCACACATAGGCAGGACCAACTAAACCTAGGCCATCCCTGAAATATGTTTGTCCAACTTGTTCTTAAAAACCCTACAATGATGGAGATTCCACAGTCTCCCTTGGGAGCCTATTCCAGAGCTTAACTATCCTTATAGTTAGAAAGTTTCTCCTAATATTGACTTAAATCTCCCTTGCTGCCGATTAAGTCCATTATTTCTTGTTCTACTTTCACTGGACACAGAGAACAGTTGATTACAGTCCTCTTTATACAGACCTTAACATATCTGAAGACTTATCAGGTTCCCCTTCAATCACCTTTTCTCCAGACTAAACATACTGATGATTTTTTTTTTTTAAAACGTTCCTCATAGGTTAGGAGAGGACTATTGTTGCCCTCCTCTGGACTCCCTCCAGTTTCTCCACATCTTTCCTAAACCGTGGCATTCAGAACTGGACGCAGTACTTGTGCTGAACATAGTGTGACAAGAATCAGAGGGGTAGCCGTGTTTGTCACTTCTGCAATTCGAGACTAAGAGTCCTGTGGCACGTTAAAGACTAACTAAAGTATTAGAGCATAAGCTTTCGTGGGCTAATACCCACTTCGTCGGATGCATCCAACGAAGTGGATATTAGCCCACGAAAGCTTATGCTCTAATACTTTAGTTAGTCTTTAAGGTGCCACAGGACTCTTTGTCACAGAGTGTGACAATTATCTCCCATGTTTTATATACATTATCTGCCAGTAAGTTAAAGGGTAACTAAGGAGAGAGCAATCCCACTCCAATACTAGCCAGAGATACCCCTCCTTTGATAGCTCTGTTGCTGCTAGAGGATCTGTAACTGGGAATTAATTGTGCATCAGGCTCAGCACCTTGAGTGCTGATTTTGTTGGCTGACGCTAGCAGCAGCAGGAGATGGAGAACTGAGAAAGACTCTTACCATCCGTGTGGACTCCCACAATGAGATAGTCTCCCATGGCCCGAGCCTGGCGCAGCTGATTCGAGTGGCCATAATGCACCATATCATAGCTAGAAAGACAAAGGGTCAGTGTTAGGCTTAGTGTACAATTAAGAGGGCTCAGCTGCATAACAATGTGATTTGATCCTCCATCCACTCACTCCTTCCCCTCCAAAAAAGATTCAAGGGGTTAAAGTCTCCAAGCAGCTGAACCTGTGGTAGTCACTTGCATGCAACTAACCTAGACCAGACAGCTACATTATCACCGCAATCAACTGGTTAGAGAAACAAGGTTATTAAGGGAGCCCACAGTGTGTCCACCACACAAAGGGCAAATGAGTGCCAATGTTACCAGAGGTTATGTTCCATCAGCCAGCTCTGCTCCCCATGACTGAACAATTCTGTTACCCTGGTGACACCTTGGAAGAGATCCAGAAGTAATTTCTTCCCTCCCACACTCCCTGGGGTAAAAGAAGGTGTTTCTATAAAGAGATTGGGTGCCCAAAGATCAAAGACAGACTGGGAGGACTTAGACCCTTCCCCCGTTTTATCATGTCCCACACCTGAAAGGAATTTCATAGCAGCTGGTGGTACAGTGAAGCCTCAAGGACACCGTAGGTGAGGCATATCTTTTATTGCACCAACCTCTGTTTGCGAGAGAAGCTTTTGAGCTTACATAACCCAGGAAAGCTATGAATAAAAATTAGGTGAAAGAACAAGGTCTCCTAGTTCTAAAATCTTGGCCCTGGTCTACACTGCAGGGGAAGGGGAGGCAGGAACCCAATCTAAGATACGCAACTTCAGCTACGAGAATAATGTAGCTGAAGTTGATATCCTTAGATCCACTTATAAGGCGTCTTCACGGCAGTGATTTGACTGATGCCACTCCCCTGTTGACTTCGCCCGTGCCTCTTGCGGTCGAGGAGTACAGGTGTCGACAGAAGAGTGCTTGGGGATCGATTTATTGCGTCTAGTCTAGATGCGATAAATCGACCCCCGGTGGATTGATCGCTAGCCATCTATATGGCAGGTAGTGTAGACATACCCTTGAAGGACAAAGGTGATCAGAAACATTCAGTTCAACTCACTAATTATAAATAATACTTCTTTCAATTACTGGACTAGCTAGTTTTAAATGTAAAAGCTATTTAGATAAGAAAAAAGTTTATGCATCCAGCACATTTAAGATGGTTGTATTTTTTTAAAAAACTGATGTTTTGGGGCATTTTTAATTCAGTTTGAGTTTCTATCCAAATACAGCTTCACATAAATTGCAAGCAAAGAAGTTAAGATACATAATTGATCTAAGCCAATGGTTTTCAACCTGGGGTCTGCAGACTATGTTAAGATTTTCAAAGAGGTCCACTCCTCCATTTGAAATTTTTTGAGAGTCCACAAATGAAAAAAAAAGATTGAAAACTGCTGATAAGTAATGTATATAGATACAATGTATCTTCTAGGTTAGCACAAATCAACATGTTTTAATGGTTATCAACCTTGTTTAGGAAAATAATCAAGTAGTACAAATGCAAACAAAATACAACTGGTGATTTAAATCAAGGTTTCCTGCTTGTTTAAATCAATCCACGCTGCCCGGGAATACTTTAATGGCCCAGCATCATACCACAACTAGCCTTCGAGGCCTTTCATGACTCTCTCCTACTTCACACCATGTCACCCCCCCACACATTCTCCAACCTGCCAATGTCTGCTTCTCCCACACTTGAAGTCCACCCAGGAGACACTCTTCCCAATTTCATCTGCAAGACCCCTACTCTCTTCTCTTTCAAATCCCTTCTCCAGGTCCATTGCCTCTATGGTCACTACAAGTAATTAGCTAAATCAAAGACAAGTTGAAAGGAAGGCACGTTTAGTTAATGAGAATTTATTTATTCATTCATTATAATAATGTTAAAAAGATAATTCACCTTCACAGGGGAGTGGAGAGGGATGTGTCATCTTAGATAATGACCTCTTTAAAGTAGAGACCATGTCTTACATTCCTAAATAGGGCCAGTGGTTGCTACCTCTTATCGAAACAACTAGTAAAATCAGCTACTAAAAGTCTGGCCAAAAAGCAAAACAAAGTTCTCCAGACCAGCAGCTCCCTGCAAAAGAGAAGGAATTTGGGGACAGTATTCCATTTCTACGGCCAGACCCAACTGTTTGGATGCACTGGAAGACACATATGCAGCCCTTATGAGCACATCTTGGTAGATGACTCCTGAAACTCTCCAGCACTGGAGAAATGGGGATACAGAGAGGCAAAGTGAAGGCTCCAGAACACAGTAACCCACAAACCCAGGAATGCTGCACAGAGGACAGATCAAACTCCATAACTAAGGAAGATAAAATAAAAGATAAGAATGGCATGCAGACACCAGACCATTCTAGCCAGCTCACACATTCATGTCACTGCTTACTACAGTAATGCATTTGTGCTGCATTCAACAACAGCCTATCCTCAACCTGCCCATTTAAAAACATTCAATACACACATCCCTGAAATTCAAGGAGTAACTCAGGTGGGCATGCAAAACCTTTACACGATGGCCTTGCAAGAAGAGGGATGTTTACAGAAGAGTTTAAGTTCCAAAGTCCTTCTGAATGATGCAGGACAGGGAGTGCAACAGGCTAACAAAAACACCCAGTTATATTACCAGGATAACTTGTTTTATGTTTTCTCTTTCTTTATACACATATAAAAAGGCCATAAACTCTCCTTCTTTGGAGTATAAATCATCTGATGGGAGAATTTTCCTCCTAACTTATGGGCAGATTATGCAATAATTGTCTGCTAGATGAATTCCTGCACCTCCCTTGGAGCCCCTGCTAGAGCTACTATCAGAGACAAGATTCTGAAAAAGACTGGTCCTGGTCTCACCTGATATGACCCCAAAGGGGCACCTCTGCTTGACAAGCCAGCAAAGACAGTCCAAGCAGTTCAGATGACTGCAAGACTGCACCTACCACCTGACGCCGTCTCCTCCTCTGAGACCATGTACTGCAGGCACAATAGCCACCCGCAACCAGTTGAATCTTATGGGTGAGCAGGTGTCCTGATTTTACCGGGGCAGCCCCGATACTCGGGGCTCTCTCTTACACAGGCCCGTCACCCCGACTTTTCCCAGATGCTGTCCAGTCACCCGGTACCTGGTCCCCGCTCACACCACTGGACTCACGCGCGCCCAGTGCCCAGCTTGCGCACAGCGGTCCCGCCCAACCTGTCGCCTTGAGACGGGGCAGGTCCCGACCCTCTCCCGCCCCGCGCGGGAGGCCCCGAGCCGGGCCCCCGGCAGCCCCCGGCGCCGTCTCCCTGGTAACGGGGCCCCGCTCACCATCCATCGCACCACACGCGGACCGGCCTGGGGGCGGCGGCGCTGCCCCCCGCGGGGCTCGGGGGAGCCTCGGTCGCTCCGTTCCTCAGCATCGCGGGCGAGTCCCGGGCCCTGGGCCCCGCGCCCCGGAGCCGTCACCGGCCGGAGCCGCCCCCGTCACCTGACCGAGGGCGGGGATAGGCCGCCTCAGGCCGCCGCCATCGCGTGAAGATCACGTGACAACAATCCCAGCCTGTCTCGCGCCTCCCCCTGGGGGCGGGGCCGGGCCCGCACGGCAGAGGGGCTTTAATGGCAACGAACTCGAGGCCGCGCGCACGTGCCCCGCAGGAATTCCACCCTCCCCCATGCCAGCCCCCCGCCAGGACACGTGGGGCTCCTGGCCCAGGCCAGGGTCACCCCCGCTAGCCAGTCACAGAACCACACGAGAATCCAGGCTTCGTTTACTCAGCAAAAAGCTCCCCCAGGGCAGGCACCCACCCCCAGGTGCACCAGCCTGCAGTGCTAGTAGGGAAGGGAGCACAAGTGCTGAGGCTAAGGGAGAGGGGTCTGATTGCACACCCCTCTGCCCCACAGCCAGCTGTCCTCTCAGCTTTGTCATCGCATAGTAAATAGCTGCATGAAAACAGGGCTCCTGCAGATTCTTCCAGTTGCCCCCACCTCAGACCAGCAGAGTCTCTGAGTGGAGTCCATGGCAAACCCAGCTGAGCCCAGAGCAGCAGGGTAAAGCCGTCCTGAATGGCAGCAGCTGATGGATTTCCATCAAAATATAGTGTTCAAATGACAATTTACAAAGTCAATTTACTTTTTTCTTCTTGGAGCCTTTTGTACAGCCCTTGCCAAACCAGCCACCCGAGAGAGAGAGGCTGAGCTGGGAAGCTGGCTCTTGCTGCTGCTCTTGCATCTCTCTCTCCTCCAGGCTCCATGGTGGTGCCAAGGGTCTTCGATTGTGACTGCCTTCTTCATCAGGGCTAAGGGGAATAGCCAGAGAGAAGATAGGATCCTTTGTTCTACCAAAACAAGACAGATGTGTAAGAAAGGCTTCTCAGGCTGCTGCCGGGGAATTCAGCACTACCACACACACGAACCAAACCCACTCCTCCGTCCTGGATGTAGCCAATGAGCAGCTACTATTCACTCAGTCCAGAAAAGCAGCCATGTGACTAAAATCACCTCTCGTGCCGTGCCCTCCCCTCCCCTGGAAGGCAGGCTTTTGGACTGCTCTGCCATTGCAAACGTCTCACTGCCCCATCTCTGCCAGGAGTTGCTGACAGTGCCTTATGGGTCCATAGCTACCTAGATGAAAATCACTATTAAAACTACAAATATTAAAATATATTGCTCAGCGGTTCTCGAACTGGGAGTCATGGGCCCATTCCAGGGGGTCACAAGCTGCAGATGAACATTGACAGCATTTCGGCAGATGCTCCAAGCGTGCGACTGTGTCCACCAAAAAACCGCCGAAGTGCCAGCTTCGGCTTTCGGCAGCATTTCGGTGGACACAGACACGGAGGCTGCGTGTCCGCCGAAGTGCCACCAAAAGCGGAAGAGAAATTCGGCAGCATTTTGGCGGACATACACCGGGCGCCAAAACACGCTGTGGATCAAAAAGGGGTCACGGGCGGAACAAGTTTGAGAACCGCTGACATTGCTGAGGAGGCAGAGGAATGTTCTGTAGTAAACGGGCACAGGAGGGTGCAATCTCAGCACAGGCCTGGGCATTTGGAACTTCCCCATTCTAATCCCAGTGCCAGCAAACCACTTCCCCTCCTTGTGCCTTAGGTTTCCTCACTTGTAAAACAAGGATGGCAGAAGTGACCTGCTTTGTAGGTGGGAAGAGGAGAGGGAGTGAGTTCTCTATAAAACAGCGGAATATTATTGTCCATAAACAGGAGGCAGCCACCAAGCCTGAGGCTCCTCACCTGTCATAGCGTGGGATCTCCAGACCAAGTTCTTCCATCAGTAATCTCATAACATCATCACATTTCCCGTGTAGTTTCAGGGCAGCCAGATCGTCCTTTGGAGTCCACTGTGGAGGGCCAAGGAAGTGAAGATAAAAATCCAGACAGACGGGCTGAATCAGCAACCCCTGTATGATCCCCGCACAACACCCTACCAGCCTGGTATTGTGGCAGGGGACCCATGTCCCAACCTGTCCCCTGCTCAAATTCACACTATCTAGCTCCCAGATTCTTTGTGGGTGTGAATTCCAGCTTCCCCTGTACAACAGGATGTAGGCGCAGAATCATTTCACAGGAGGCTTTTCCCAGTTTTTAACTCTCACCTGCAGATTCACAATGTAGAGTTTTGGACGGCGACTGGGGGGTTTGCTCATGCACCAAAGATGTGGATACTTTTTCAAAACCTGGCACAAAATAGAGACTGTCAGTACAGCCAAATGCTGATGTAAATGCTGGAATAGATCTGTGAGAGCAGGTGAAATTTATTACCAAGAAGGGTACGAGGGAGGAGTCAGAAGAGAGACTACCCAGCACCAGGATTTATCACATGTGGTGGGCGAGGCCTGACACCAGGGTGTTTGGGAGGAGACTGCTCCGAGCCAGGGTGCATCACCAAAGGAGAATGCTGCTAACAATCTTCACTGAGCGTCTACAGTTACCTTTAAGCTGGAACCCAGACACAGAATCACATCTGCTTTGCTTGCAGCCTCTGTTGCTGCTTCCCAGTTCAGAGGTTCCCTCAAGGTCCCCTTCTCCCCGAAATGGACGATTGTGTCTCTCAGCTGTGCCCCACATTTATGGCACACCCTGCCTGTATGATGTCTGTGCAGGGCTGTGTGCTCCGTCACATCAAACACTCGCACATATTCTCTATTGGGTGTGCAGAAAGTACAGACCTGGTGCAGGAAGGAAGCAAGGAAATGCAGTTGGTAAAGGAGCAAACCTCCCTGTTAAAGGCCCCAGGCCTTGTCTCAGTTAGCCTTGGTTTGAGGAAGAGCCCCTTTAACAAAAGGTGTTTCGCCCTGGTAGGGAATTCAGACCCAGCTGGTAAGGGGGTCAGGGGACTGCCTGATGAGCACCTGATTCCTATAAGGCTGAAAACTCATTTTCTAGGCAGGAGCTCCAGGAAGTAGGGTAGTCCCTGTGGCAGGGGTATGGCTTGGCAGACTGTCTATAGGAGGACTGAAGAAGAGCTGCTGGACTTATGCTAAATGGTTTCATTTGCGGGTTTTCTGAGGATTGTCAATGCAACTAGTAAACGGTGCCCCGAAGAAAGGGCCTAAACAGACTCCCGGTGCGGAGTTTAATCCTTCATGGACTGGGGAGACAGGCCAGCAGCTTGCAACTTACAATCCACATGAACCTACACAACAGCAAGCCTGTGCCCTGGCTACTCACCTCTATGTACATGTTTCCATGAAGCTCAGATATTGCTGCTTGGGGTAATCCACTCCGCAGATGGAGCCCATCACAGTTCTGAGACACCACATGCTGTACCTTGGAAGAAAGGACGCAGAACTGACATGGCAGGGAACTCTGAAAGAATTCACCAATGAGGCAAACAGCCTGATCTCAGTACAACCCCAGAATCTGAGCAGAGTTAGCAGGATGGGCAAGAAATGACTGAAGACACAGCAACCAGCACACACTTATGACAGAAGTTAAAGGGCTCCCACTGCTAAATGAACTCTGCTAGGAGTTTTATAACAGAGACCCTCACCCACGCACACTAACAGCCTTATAAACAAGTGGGAGCGGGGGTGGAGGCAACCATGGAAAAGGTGCTGCTACAAGGGTGGGAGTCACACCCAGGGGTGAAAGTGGGCCAATACAGTTCAACGGCAAGAAGCCAGTACTGGCCCGTACGCAGCAGCGCTTTAAGGAGGGTCCTTTGTCACAGCAGTGCTTTAATGTCACTGCCCCTCCTGACCAACAGGGTGGGGGAGAAGAAAAGGGGTGGCTGCTCTAGGGTTGCCCCCCACCCCTGCCTCTTCTGCCTGAGGCCCCACCTCTTTGGGGGGCCCACTACAGGCCCCCCTAACAGTAAGAATTTTATATTACTTTCCCCCTTGGTTATACCAATAAGACACTGGGTTTTTACAGGAGCACAAACCCTGCTGTTTCCATGTAGACATCTGGCCACCTTCTGTAAGTAACAGTAAATATGTTCAGTAATACAAGGAATACTTTCCCAGCAGCTGGTCTCTGTTGATTTTTCCAGTCTCTCCCTTCAGATCCAGGTACCAGAGCACTAGTGAGCTTAGGACCTTACCAGGTTGTGCTTGTGTAAGCAGGCAATGCTCATATGGGTGAGTGTGGGCTCCGCTTCACTCAGATCTGTAGCCCTGGCAAATGGAAAGAAAAAGGAAGAGAAGAGGAACTGTTAATCCCACATTCAGTCTTTGCCTTCTGCTGTGCTGCCCAAACAGATACTCTTGGGAGGTTGCAACGACTGTCACCCTATTAGAGCAGAAGAAAAAAATTAGTAATGTCATCTGCTTACCTGATACTCCTCCCTTTCTGCAATAATGTCCAAACTCCATTAGGACCCCTGTAGTCAGGGATTGAAGCTGCCTGCATTACAGGAGAAACAAGAGGAAAATGAGACCTGCTGAGAATGCTCCCCACACCAGTACAGTCTTGTTAGTTTATCTGACTCTCACTTCCTATATTCCCCACAAATCCATCAGCCCTCTCTCATACAGAAGCACATACAGGCCTGTCTCACTTGTTTGAACTCCATGCTTAACTCACTCCAACAATTCATCATGAATCACCATCCTTTACAGGGCAACATTCTGTCCATCTGCCCATTCACTCCGTTTCTGCACTTTTATATTACATCCCTAGTACTCTCCTCCCTCGCATAATTCATTTAACTTCTGTCACTTTTTCCCCTACTCAGTATTTCCTATTTCCCCAGAAAGAACTCAATTCCTGAATCGTTGCATAGTTCCTCCAGATATGGTGGCGTCTTTGCTGGCCATTCTCCAGCACAAATGTCTATAGCAGAGTAGCACCCAGACACCTCAGTTTGCATTATACCTTTTTCTACAGCCCCTATCGAAATCGAGGTAAGAAAATATGGTGCCTACTTCAAAGACTTCAGAATCAAAAGTAATAAGTGACACACACAGGGGGGATGTGCCAGACTTCAAAGCCCACTTCTCCCAGCAGGACCACAAAGGCAGACCATTTTTAGATATTTGTAACTTAAAAATTACATGCTAGGCCCATCTGCCCTTCAACCTAGCCATCATTAACTGCCAATTTCTTATTGGCTTTAGGACAGAAGGGGATCTTGAAGAGAAATCTGAAAGAGTGGCCTTTACTGAACAAATCAAAAAGGACATTCTTTGTACAGTGATCTTGGCTGCTGCTTAGCACTTCACACTATCCCAAAAGGGCTCTGACAAATATCTTTATACGCAGTCAGAGCCTCAGCCTCTCCTGATCAACAAGTACCGTCTTGAAAGACGAACACGAAGGTGTCCTGCTCATCACCCAGACCCTAACCGTGGGCCAATCTCAGTCTGAATACAGAATCCTAGGACTCCCAATACTTCGCTTACACACATACCTAGCCTCATGCAATCCACTCCCAAGCCAAGAAAGATTTCTGTAGAATTTATGGCATAGAGACACTGAAGGAGCTCCAGCAGCCTTAACACACACATCCCGCAGTCACCCTACCGTGCTGATCCCAGCTCCTGTATAGATGACCAGGTGTTTTGCACTTTGGACAGCTGCAGCCAACTCAATGACCTTTCTCTTTAATTCCTCTGGTTCATCACAAATCTAAAGAGAAGACAAGGAAGTTAGAGCACTCTCTCTCAGGTGCAGTGTGTCACTCTCTGCAAACTTCTGGTTACCTCCCTTCTGGTCTCTTCTCTTTTTACTGAATCCTTCTTGGCTTCAATTAAAAATTAGAAAAAAAAAGTTTGAAAAGGATATCTTTTTCTCTGTGCATATCTTGATCCTAGATAAGAACATAAGAATGACCATACTGGGTCAGACCAAAGGTCCATCCAGCCCAGTATCCTATCTGCAGACAGTGGCCAATGCCAGGTGCCCAAGAGGGAGTGACCCTAACAGGTAATGATCAAGTGATCTCTCTCCTGCCATCCATCACCCACCTCTGACAAACAGAGGCTAGGGACACCATTCCTTACCCAGCCTGGCTAATAGTCATTAATGGACTTAGCCTCCATGAATTTACCCAGTTCTCTTTTAAACCCTGTTATAGTCCTAGCCTTGACAACCTCCTCAGGCAAGGAGTTCCACAGGGTGACTGTGCGCTGTGTGAAGAACTTCCTTTTATTTGTTTTAAACCTGATGCCCATTAATTTCATTTGGTGGCCTGTAGCTCTTATATTATGGGAACAAGTAAATAACTTTTCCTTATTCACTTTCTCCACACCACTCGTGATTTTATATATCTCTATCATATCCCCCCTTAGTCTCCTCTTTTCCAAGCTGAAAAGTCCTAGCCTCTTTAATCTCTCCTCATATGGGTCCTGTTCCAAACCCCTAATCATTTTAGTTGCCCTTCTCTGAATCTTCTCTAATGCCAGTATATTCTTTTTGAGGTGAGGAGATCACATCTGTATGCAGTATTCAAGATGTGGGAGCACCATGGATTTATATAAGGGCAATAAGATACTCTTCATCTTATTCTCTATCCCTTTTTAAATTATTCCTAACAGCCTCTTTGCTTTATTGACTGTTGCTGCACACCAAGTGGATGTCTTCAGAGAACTAGCCATGATGAATCCAATCTCTCTTTCCTGATTAGTTGTAGCGAAACTAGCCTCCGTCATATTGTACGTATAGTTGGCATTATTTTTTCAAATGTGCATTACTTTACAATTATCCACATGAAATTTCATTTGCTCTTTTGTTGCCCAATCACTTAGTTTTGTGAGATCTTTTTGAAGTTCTTCACAGTCTGCTTTGGTCTTAACTATCTTGAGCAGTTTAGTATCATCTGCAAACTTTGCCACCTCACTGTTTACCCCTTTCTCCAGCTCACTGGTGAATAAGCTGAATAGGATTGGTCCAAGGACTGACCCTTGGGGAACACCGCGAGTTACCCCACCCCCATTCTGATATTCTCCATATCAATTCCTATTGTCACAAGACGACCAAGTCAAGGTAAAAATTAATTTAATCAAAACGTGGATGAAAATGGAAATGTTTCAGTCAAAAGTAGAAAATAATTACGGAATAGAATCAATGTCAGACACATCGGAAATTGAAAGACTGGATGATGAACTGCAACTTCTTAAAGCTAATAAAATCTCCCGAAATAAAGAGATATCTGGATGAAGATAAGCTCTAAAAAGGTTTGGGACAATTCTTGATTCATTTGTAGACGGACCACATCTCATTAAGAAAGAAATCATATTAAGAACTATTAGAAACCTCATATCCAACATGAATCAATTTACAGTTTCAGCAACACAAGTGAGGGGTGAAAGAACATTTCCAGTCCTCAGGAGTATCCTTTCACCACACAGGTCCAATACGACACAGAAAATCTTACAAGATGTTAGTTTAGTTTGTTCAGATGTATTGTTCATTAAAAAAAAACTGTTTGACAGCACAAGAACACCAGGAAAACTCATGTAAAAGTTTAAACAGCTTCAGTTTCAATTCATTTTTAAAATTTAAAAGAGATTGAAATTTGATTTGAACTGAAGTTTTTGGGGATTTTTTGTTGGCTTGAACCAGAAAAGAACTCAAAACACATTGAATACAACTGAACCTAAACCTGAACAAAACCAATTAAATACGAGTTTGACTCCCTGGTTCTCATTCTGTATCCCTGGAACGGGCAGTGGTCTCTCATCCTTTTGGGGGGGAACAAGGTGGGAAAGAGAAGCTGGCATACAAAGACAGTCAGACCCGTTGCTTTTCTGGCTAGAAAAGAGTCAACATGGAGCATTAAACCTTGACGGTGGGTTACAAATTTCCTAGAGGGTGACACCTTTACATGTCCATTCCCAAAAGGACAATTTTCCACTGATTTGGTCCATTTCTAACAGTTTCCCTGTCAAACTAATTCTATAGATTACAGAAACTATCCTCCAGTTTTTTTACTGACACTCATTGTTATGCTATTGGAGTTCATGCAACAAGAGTTAGGTAAGCAACATGGAAGTCCTTACCAGAGTCTGTCTCTTCTCCCTTTTCTGGTTAGAGGAAGCTCTGTTTGCAGTTGACTTTAATTCTTTAAGTGGAAAAAATATTTGTTGCAAGTGTCATTCTAGTTATGGTGGAAACCTTTACAAAGGTTAGACCTGAGACTCACTAGTCTAGTCTGGGATTTCATTCCATATCTGACTCCTCTTAACTGAGGATTTTCCAGCTCTCACATGCTTTGCTCTAGGTAGTGTGATCCTCATGGTCCCAGAGACGTGCGGGGTCCCGATCCTTAGTAGCTCTGAAGATCAGGACCATGCCTTTGGAGCTGACAGGGGTCCAAGGGAGGGCGGAGGTCGGACGTGCTCACGTGGTTTAGCGGCTCATTGGACAACAGGGACTATAGCGGGGTCCGCAAGCGGGGCATTCAACGTCCCAGCACGGGCGAGCACCCACCTCCTCCTGCCGCCTGCGCAGCCCTTCGCGCTTCTTGCGCCGCCGCTCCAGCTCGCGCACGATGTCCTCGCACTCGCCCAGGAACCGGTTCTCCTCGGGGGTCCGCTCCCCCGCCGGCCTCTTCAGGATCCCGGACACCTGGCAGCGGGAGAGCAAAGACACGGGTCGCCCGGGGCGGAGCAAGGCGCGGCGGGGCGAGCGGGGCCCGCGGCGGGGCGGGGCCCGGGGCGAGGGGGGGCGGTACCTGTCTGCGCCGGTCCCGCTGCTCCTCCTGCTGCAGAATCTCGGCTCGTGCTGCCGCCTTCCGCTCCGCCCGGCTCAGGCTCCCGCCCGCCGCCATGACGGCCGCAGGACGCCGGCCGCTTCCGGGTAGAGCCCACGGGCGACAGAACTCGTACTTCCGCTTCCGGCTAGAGTAGCGGGGCACTTCCGGCCCAGAGCGGCTATTTCCGGGCAAAGAGGCGAGCGACTGGCTGCTGCCCGTCACGTGCCGGAGGCCAGACCTTTCCCAGCCCTTGGAGAGAGCGGAGCGCGCTCCCGCGGCTGTTCCCGCCGTCAGGCAGAGCAGGGGGCCTCGCGGGCCGGGCCGGGCCGGGCCCCCCCAAGAGCGGCGATGGCGGAGAGTCAAACGCCCGCAGGGGGGCGGGGCGGGGACTAAGGAAAGGTTTGAAAATTGTCGTCACGTCCGGTTCCGCTGCTCCCCTTCCAGGGCGCCGGGAGCGCCCCGGGGGGACGCCAGACCCCGCATGAGCGGCGTCAGCCTCGCCTTACCCCAGGAAAGGGGTCAGCCCGGCCCTGGGAGCCGGAGCCGGAGCGGCTCCCCCCTCACGGTGTGAAGATACGTAACACTCCGCTGAGCCTGACGGTGCTGTGCACGTTGCACTGGAGGTCCGGTGTGTGCTGCAGAAGGCAAATGCCAGGTGCAGTATTTACACGTTTCTGCCAAGACCCTGACCTAACCCCCTAAAGCTTATGCTGAAATAAACGGCTTAGTCTCTAAGGTACCACACCCACTCCTCATTTTCTTTACAGATACAGACTAACACAGCTGCTAATTTTAAACAGTGGAAGTCAAATCCTGCTGAGGAAAATAGAAAGGAGCATAAACTCTGGCAAGTTAAGTATAAAAATATAAGAAGGCAAGTCAAAAAAGAATTTGAAGAGCAACTAGCAAAAGATACAAACTAACCAGCAGCATTTTGTTAATTATATGGGAGGCAGGAAGCCTGCCAAACAAACAGTTGCTAGAGTCCCTAGGTGACTGGAGTGCTAAAGGAGCACCCAAGGAAGACAAGACAATTGCAGAGAAGCAAAATGAATTCTTTGCATCAGTCTTCACTGCAGAGGATATGAGGGAGATTCCCACACCTGAGCTATTCTTTATAGATGACAAATCCGAGGAACTGTCCCAGATTGAGGCAACAGCAACAGGTTTGGAACACACTGAACAGTAATAAGTCACCAGGACCAGATGGTTTCACCCAGGAGTTCAGAAGAAACTCACTTATGAAATTGCAGAACTACTTTGGTATGTAACCTATCGCTTAAGCCAGCCTCTGTACCAGATAAGTTGAGGATAGCTAAAGTAATTTTTTAAAAAGCCTCTAGAGGTAATCCTGGAAATTACAGGCTGGTAAACCTAATCTCAGTACCAGTTAGATTGGCTGATCAGACACAGAGGAACGTGATACAATGGGGAAGAGTCAGTATAGCTTTTGTAAAGGGAAATCATGCCTCAATCAATCAGAATTATCTGAGGGAGTCAATAAACCTATGAACAGGGGTGATCCAGTGGATAAAGTGTATTTGGACTTTCAGAAACACTTGACAAGGTTCCTCCCCAAAGGCTCTTAAGCAAAGTAAGCAGTCGTGGGATAAGGAAGGTAGGTCCTCTTCGGGATCAGGTCCAGGAAACACAGGGAAGGAATAAATAAATACTCAGTTTTCATAGTAGAGAGACAAACAATGTTATCCCCCCCAGAATCTGTACTGGGACCAGTTCTATTCACTGTAATCATAAATAGGGGTAAACAGGGAGGTGGCAAAGTGCAGACGATACAAAATTCCACAAGACAGATAAATCCAAAGCTGTCTGTGAAGACTTACAAAGAGGTCTCACTACACTGGGTGATTGGACAACAAGATGGCAGATGAAATTAATTGTTGATAAATGCAAAGTAATGCAAATTGGAAAACAATTGCAATTATACATTCAAAATGGAGTCTAAATTAGAAACATCTTGGGAGTCATAGTGGATAGTTCTCTGAAAACATCTGCTCATTATGCAGTGGCATTAAAAAAAGCCAGCAATGTTAGGAACCATAAAGAAGAGGATAGATAATAAGGCCAAAAATTTCATACTGCCACTATATATGTATACACATGGTATACCCATACCTGAATGTTGCATGCAGTACTGATAACCCCATCTCAAAAAAGATGCATTAGAACTGGAAAAAGGCAAAAACATTTAGGGATATGGAACAGTTTCCATGTGAGGAGAGATTAAAAACTGGTACTGTTCAACTTGGAAAAGAGATGACTACAGTGGGAATATGACAGAGGTCTCTCTCTCTTTCTGTGTATGTATATATAAGGTTCATGGACAGCGTGGAGAAAGTAAGTGTTATTTACCTCTTCATATAACACAAGAACCAGGGTCACCCAATGACATTAATAGGTAGTAGATTTAAAAGAAACCAAAGTACTGCATCTTTCTCCTGAGACCCAGGATGACAGGGGACACACCTGGAATCTATCGTGTCTTCTGTTCAACACATTGGGGTCTTGCCTACATGCAGCTTTTGTATTGCTTTAACTATATTGGTTTGAAACTCAGTTAAAGTACAGCCCTCTAGTGTGGACACAGTTATACCAGCATAGCTTATTCCCACATGTGGGCAAAAACCAACAGTAACTCTCTAAAGGGAGAGACGAGGTATGTAAGGTAATATCTTATTGGTTGATGATTGTGCGTGATGTTGGTGGAACGGGCAAGTGGTCAAGTTCACAGAGCTCTTCTGGAGAAGGTTAACAGAGAGTGTCCAAGCTAAATACAACATGGGAGAAATTGTTAAGCAGAAGTATTTCACACACGTTAGGAGACAACTAAGGGTTATCAGGCAGTAGGGTGTGTTACAAATTGTTGTAGTGAGTCATCAAACCAGTCTCTATTAAGACGATGTTTTTTAGTGTCCAGCAGAGCTATGAATTTAAGTTCCCAGGCTCAGTAAGGGACCATTATACTAAGAATGGCATCCTCAGGAGGGGACTGTACAATTTAATTTCCTGTGAAGAAGTCATCACCTAACCAAACAGTGAAATTGGTTAAAAAAATAAAAATAATAAAGCTGCACAAGCCAGGCCTGGGATGAAAAATCATCATCTGCAAAATGGAAGAGTTTCTCATTTCAGAAGAGCCTCCCCACTCAACTTAACAGAGCAAGAGAAGAGCCCGAAACAAACCTTACAACAAGGGTGCCCGCCAAATCCCCAGGGAAGATACTCTGGAATGGGTCTCTTTAAAAGAAGTTTATTGGTCATATACAAAATAAAGAAAGCCTCATATCGACAAACATACACTATATACAGAAATAAATTAACACCACCACCACCACCAACGGGGCCGCAACAGCAAATCCCCGACAGTTATCAACAGATACCTATCTACAGATTGAAAAAGGACAATAATTTAGTAATAAATACTGATTAGCTGGGCTTGGCTTTGTTCTAGAAAAGCCTTGGACTGACCATTTTATTACACCCCTGTCACAGAGATCTCGCCCCCATTTCTAGTCTTTTTTATATTTACAAATTAGATTCTGTTTAATAAAATATTTTCCCCCCCCCATTTTAGAGTCCTTTTAAAACTGAAAAGAAGCAAACACATGATTCAGAACTGAGCCATGCAGGCCCGGTCGTCATGGTTGACACAAGCCACTATTGACATTGCAGGGCAGCAGACAAGAGCCCTCGTCCTGTCACTTCATGCTCAGGATGTTATTTCTCCAATAACATGCTGGTTTGGCCAAGGGTGTAATAAACTCCAGGCAGACTGCAGTGAGGTCACTCTTCAGGCAGCGTGCAGCAGTTTGGTAGCTCCGTCTCCCCTCGGAACAAGGCAGGGACTCCACTCCCACTGCCCCACGCCCATGGCACTCTGGGAATTCCCGGCAGCACAATACTGCCCTGCACTGGGGAACGGTTCACATGGCTGCCCCAGGAAGAAAACAGGGCTGCAGAATCATTCACACAGGCTGTCGCCAGAGAGATCGTACACAAGCATCCAAAGCTCACTCCTGCACCCCAGGCAGCAACCTGACAGGGAGCAACGCCACCTACGGAGAAGGTAGAGTACTGCCCCAGCCAGGCTGCCCCTTAGCACTTGCAGCTGGAAGGGCACAGCACTACCTCCTCCTCTCTGAGTGGGGAGGGGAGTCACAGTGTACACACAGGTCTCCACCCTTCCCTGTACTGGGGGGGAGGCAGCAGCAGCATACCCTGGCAGGAAGGGAACCTTCCTCTGAGGTGAGAGCGTTAGTGTTTGTTCCTGCCAGAAAAACCACAGAGTGAAGCACAGAGCTTCATTCAGGAAGGTGCCTGCAAGCAAAAGGAGCCCTCCCTTCCCAGCGATGTTCTCCCTGTGGGCTGACGAAGGGACAGAACTCAGCCCCATCTAGCCATTACTCTCTGGCCACTGGGGGTGTGGTGTGGGGGAGAGCACAGGGGGCTCTGCTCACAAAAGGTTGGAAGAGATGCGCCACCCTCAGCTCTTCACAAATCCCCCCACTCCCCAAAAGGATTTCATACCAGAGACACAGGGATGGTGGTGACCATCCAGGATCTCTCACATGCACACAACAGCCGATCAAGAGGAAAGTGCTCTGCGTGCCCCTCCCCACAGGCATGACCCCTCACAGAGCAGTCCTAGCTCGTCTGCACACTACAGTCTGCCTCTTCCTCTCCCTAAACAGAAACATCCATCATGTTGCCTAAGCCAAGAGATCACTTTACACAATTCACCACAACATATACGAGTCCCTATGCACGCCCTGGGTGGGACAGCCATGCCTACACCCAGCCGTGTGAGGGTGGATACACTTCACAGGTTTGCTTTGCAGCCAGGCTAGGAGCAAAACCCCCACCCGCTGCATCAGAAAGGTACCAGAGAAAGAAAACACAACACCCTTCACAGCAGGAAACCAAATGAACAAGCACCTTGAAAACAAGAACGGTCACACTCTGAAACGCTATATATGAGAGAACGAGAGAGAGAGAGAAGTCAAGTGAAGGGTTTGGGGAGCCTAATCACACTGGGACAATCCATAAACACAAGCAGCTGACTGGTGCTGGAGTGGATGGGGGAGTGCCCCCTTCAGCATAAAGGGGGGGATTCCCTGAACACAGGGGCAAGAAGGTATTCAGATTAGATACTTCACTTAAACCACTGACGTGGGACAGACACAGCCTGAAGGGAGCTGCCCAGAGCCTCTCCAACATACCAGTCACAGATGTGGGGCCCACCACTGAGCACAGAGAAGGGAAGCAACTTGCCTAAGGTCACACACAGAGCCAATGGCTGAGCCAAGAGTGGAACCCAGGAGTCCTGGCACAGAGTTCATTACTCCACATCACACAACCACAGCTTTGCTGTCTTTGCACCTAACTCCTCTATGTAGATGTGATGTCACTGAACATGCTCAGCCAATCAGAGAGCTGTTTGAGATAACAGATTAACAAGCACAATAAAAGAAAAACTTCAAGAAGGGGAAAGATTCTGTCTGAGTCAGTGTCTGCTGCCTGCTCTCTCCGTCCTTCAGCACTCACCGCACCAGCCCTAAAGCATCCTCTCCCGGTAAAGGCATACACAGGACTCCTCTGAAGACAGAGGATGGGTGAGATGTCAGCCAGGGAGGGAAGTTCCAGGCTGTTAGATCAGGGGGAGGAGGATGGAAAGGGATTAGCAGCCACTAGCAGGGTTCTCTCTGGCCACGTGTATCTTCTAAGGAAGACGGTCGCCACCTGCTCCTTCTGTTGCACAAAAGCTGATGGGCCTCCTCTAACCAAACCCTTATGGAGCCAGAGCACAGCACACAGCTTGCTGGATAAACACACCCCAGGCAGGGCAGACATGCCAGGCTGGCTCCAAACTGCCTTCTGCCCTCAGCTTCATGTGGGGGACCCAATTTCAAGCTGGTTCTGAGGGGAGTCAGGACTTGGTATTCTGGGCTCATTTCAGGGCTCTGCAGCGGCTGGCACATTCTGAGCAGTGGGAAGACAAAGAAGCCAGGAGACTGGAGAGTTAAATCCCAAAGAGCTGCACTGCACATTGCACAGTCACTAGCCCTCTGGAGATTTACAGTCTCAGCAGGTTTCTGGGGGCTGAGAACAGAGACCGAAGACACCTACTTTTCATAGTGGAGACTAGAGAAACCCCATGGCCTGGCAGGGGGAATATGGGGAAGGTGGGAGCCATCCCAATCCTCCCCTCTATCTAATGCAACTCACTGGGAAGTCCGACCCAAACTGCTTCCTCCTGGATCCCAGATCAAAGCAAAGCAGAAAACCCCCTTGAGCTCTGGAGTAAGGGTAGGACAATGGAAAATCCTCCACAATGGACTATTGCTCTGCCCTGAGCCATCACACTCCAACCTGTCCTTGGCCCTCCCTCTTCTTACTGCATGCTTGGCTTTTAGTAGGCATACCTGCTTCTCAGTAAAAAGCAAACATCTCTGCCCATGAGTGGGGTGGGCATGAAATCTGTGCCCAGCCAGGTACGGTCAGCAATATGAACAGGCTCCTAAGATGGTCTTGCAACCTAACCCAGCACCAACATACTCTGTCCCCTACACTCAGTCTGAATCCAGCAGCCCAGAGATCACCATCTGGAGCTCAGTGTCCCTTGTCAGGCTGGTCTCCTCCCACTGTCCTTCCACCTGGGGGTAACAGCAATGAGCTTTAGCTTCCAGGGGAACTGTTTGTGGGAAGGGATCAAGACCTCAGATAGCATCTTAGCTCCATCGCAGCGCCTTGAAAACTACATGCCAGCCCAACATACACATCATACCTAGAAGAAGCTGCATCAGGAAGTTGGGGAGTTTGGATGGAAAGGAAAGAAAGCAACTACGCCTTGGCTTCCCTTTCAGTACTATGCAGACACTCAACAGCAAGGGAGTCCATCACCAGGACTGATGCAACTTCCTGCCCTGCTCAAATGCACAATGAGGCTCACAGCCAGCATCTAATGATCACTTAAAGTTCTTGCCACAGGATCTAAAAGGAAACCAAAGCCCATTAGTCTCCTCCTAAACATGACCTCTTGGAACAGTCTTCATTGCTTCACTTCCCCTACCATCTTTCCTGCTTGAAGAATAGGGGAAAGCAGTCTTACAACAGTCTGCGGTGTTCAGGTAACAGAGCTACCAGGAACAACCTGGTTAGCAACAGCCCCCAGCAGCAGCTGTTCCTCTGAGGGTGGTTGTCAGCTAGGGAAACAGGCTGTTGGGCTGTACAAAAGGATGGTGCGAAAGGAAAGGCTCCTGGAGAGATGGCACCATCTGTTCACACCCATCAGGTTGTTCTGACTTCAGTTTAGAAAGGTCAGGGTGGATCTCGCCCCTCACTGGTTGGGGAGCAACCTTGCCTATGTGCCAAGGACCTATTACAGGCCCAAGACAGTGACGATGTAAATCCCTGGGAAAGCAAGGGCAGCGTGAAGACAGGACATCCAGACAGCAAAGGCAGCTATTGGCACCATCACATCACAGCGTCACACAAGAGCTCAGAGAGCACGAACGGCGCAACACAGTGGGAACACGAAGGAAGCCAGCGAGTTCAAGAATAAGTCACTTTTGGTACAATTGCAAAAGATACAAACAGGACTTGCCTCTTTTTTGTCTTTTTCTAAATTTTATAAATAAAGTCAGATAATTCTTTATAAAAACTAACCTCGGAGCCAGAGAGTTTGCAGGAGGTTCATGAGAAACTTTACAATTCTTTTTCTTTATTTACTTTTCAGCTAGCAGAGTCTGAGAATATTTCTCCATTTAGATGGTCAAATATTCCCGTCCGCTCAGGTAAAAAAAGCTGACTATAAATATGCTCTCTCCTCTGTCTGATTTTCAACTTAGATAATTTAATAACTCTTAAAATGAATGTTTCTCTCTTTAAATAAGTTAGTTTAGTTAGTCCTCTTCGCTCCTAGTGGAGCATAAGGCGCCAACCATTCTTCTCCATTCGACTCGATCTTGGGCTAACCTCTTTAAATAAAAGGACTATTTAACCACAAACTGGTTGTGTAAACCATCACACTAGAGACACTTGATACCCTCAATAGATGGGAAAGAACTAGTGATTTTGGTCTTGTTCAGTGCAACATGTTAGGCACAAAACCGGCCTTCAGTCACTATGGTACCTCCTCCTCCCTCCATTGCTGGCCCCCACAGTGTCCCCATTGTCCCCTGCCCCCCCATCTCCAGATCAGAGAGACCAGAGAACTGCAGTTTCCTCCCTTCCATTACTGCATTTGTGTGGCTGTTGCAGTGAAAGTCACAAGGAAACCTGCCTTTGGGACACAGGGCGGCGCGTCTAGAAGTTAACTCAGTAACACAAACTACCCCCCGCAGCAATCAATCACTGATACCAAGCAAGACAGAAGCAGCAGATTTGGGCACCTCACAAACAGATATGCCACTTGGAAGTATAATGGAATAAATCCTTCGGAAGTGACTGAAACCAGGGATCCCAACTCCCTGCCACAGAGCCTCCTCTGCCCTCCCATCCCCTACCCACTGAGAAGCGCCGTGGGCCTCGGGCACACACCTTCCTCCATGCTGTGCAGAATTTCTTTGGCTAGAACACCAAGGTCTTTCACAGTCTATCCCGAGGATGCCCCAGAGGGCTGTAGACCCATAAGTGGGAGGCTCTGTTTGCACAGGAATGGGGGGTGTCACCACTGGTCATATCAATCTGAACAAGACAAAACACAAAACTGGAGTGATCAGCAGGCCAGAGAGGAGGGAATCCTGACCCACCAAGAAAGGGGTTGTGCTTTGGGGATTCCAGGTTAGCTTTGCGCCTAACTGCCCTGCACAGACAAGCCCAGGCAGCGTTGCTTTACTAGGACCGGGCGTCCGTTTTGGATTTCACTATCGTGATGACACTGGTGGTGGCAACTTTGCCAGGGACCAGGGGCCCGATGCTGGAGGTGATAGGGCCCCGTGCAGGAGCCACAGGGCTCCGGGCCACGGTTCTGGCAAAGTTCTGGAGCGCCTCATACTTGGAGCGGAGGGCATCGAGTTCCATTTTCATGCTGGCGTTCTCAGAGGCCAGCTTCTCCACCTCTTGCTGCAGCTCTGCCTTCTGCTTCTCCAGTTCCTCCTTCTGAGTAACACGCTTGACACGACAGCTAGCTGCGTAGCCTCGGTTCTTCAGCGTGCGCCGACGCTGCTTCAGCTGGATGATCTCCTCCTTGGACAGGCCCCTTAGATGCTGGTTCAGCTCACGCACAGACATGGTCACCAGCTCCTCATCTGTCAAGCTGGTCCCATTCTCGCCTGGCTCCCGCTTCACCTGTGGGAAGAGGAACACATGCATTACTGCGATCCCGGACAGAGCGCCAGCTGCTGATCACCCATGCTCCCAGGCCCCCGCCTCCCCTTTACCTTTAAGGCTTTGTTTCCTTTGTTCGGGGTCGTCATAACACGAGAGCCTGGTCAGTCAGGATCTGAAAGGAAGGAGGGAAGGTTAGAGGTTGGCTTTATGGGATCAACACCCCAGGGGCAACCTAACCCTGCACAGCAGCCTGGGGCTCCACCAGGCAAGGCTGGGGCCAAGCCTGCTGTCGGCGCCAGTCTCTCCCACATGCTATGCTTAGCAAGCACCTGTCTCCCCGTCTGAACCAGAGAGGCTCACAAGTAACTGATCCTGCCCCTCAGCAGAAGCTGCTGCTGCTTATCTCTCTCCTTCCTCACCCGAGCGCCTGGTAAGACTTCAGCCAAGTGCCGGCAGTGGCTGGGGAGGCAATGGGGGTGGGGGGAGAGGAAGATTAGAAACACTGGGAGGAGTCAGAGTACAAGGAAGCCACATATTTAAAAATAGCCTGGCAGGCAGCAGGCTGGGTCCAGAGCATGGCTGTGCCAAGCTTGTCATGCTGACTCAGCACATTGGCAACCTCTGAGCCTCTCTCAGCCACCCCCCTTCCTCAGGACCCCCAAGCACAACTACCCAGGCGGAGTCATTGACCTGTGCTCCCTCCACGGGGCCTGAAAACAGGTGAAGTCCAAGGAATGGGGATTCCAGACCCAGCTGTGCAGGGGGAAAGCCACTGGCTCTGCTAGAATCCCCTGCTGGGCAGCCCCAAGAAGCAGATAGTCACCTCTCCCAGCTCCTGCCCCGCACTCTCCCTCTCTCCCCACAGTCCAGGGTGCACATCTACTTAGCAAAGCTCTGCAGCACACTCAGAAGTGTGAGAGGGACCCCACAGCACCAGCAAAGTGTTCACCCTGCCAGCCACCATAGAGAAATCCCATCGTCTGTTTGGACTGGCACCAGGCAAGCCCCACTCCGTTCCTAAGTATTTCTTAAACCCCTAGCCTAGCCGGCTTCTGGCGACCCAGCCTCTCTGCAGGGGCTGGACACTTTCCACTTGACAAGCTCCTTCTCCTGTTAAAATGCCAGGCCAAAGACCCACCATCCAGAGTAGTCATAGGCAGACTGTGGGCCAAATCCAGACCATTAGATGCTTTTGAACAGACTCTGATATTTTATCATCATCATTATTGTTGGAGCTGAGTTTTTTAAATTATTTTCTCTAGAGTCTGGACCTCGACAAAAAAAATTGACTATCCCTGCCACCACTTTCCTCTCCTCATTCAGAGTGGTTAGTTCAGAGACCACGAGTGGTCAATTACAGATGGAGATCACAGAAAGTAGAGAGTGGATCTCTTTGCTATCACCAGTGGGAAGATTCGAGCTCTTCCCTTCACACACCAGCCATCTAGGATTCAGACACAGATACACTGACAGCTGTAATGGAGACTCATGCTCCTAGGACCTTCTTCCTCTAGATCTGCAGTTCTAGAAAGATAGTAATAAACCACCACCCTCTCTAGGGTTTGCTGCTCTGAAGCCTCCTGAAATCCCACTTGACATAACCACAGCTGTGCCCCAAAGAAGGAACCATGAGCCCCCCTAGAGATCTGCCACTGCCAAGGCTGGGATGAGCACTCATCCAAATCCAGACTGAGAACGCCTTTATATTTGTGTCCTATCCAGTCGCAAGCACAGTGAATGCTTTCACAATAAAACTAATCACATGCAGCTTGTATTTTCTTCGTTACATGCAAGAAACATCGACACAATGCTCAGAATCAGACACAAAAGTCAGTAAATGCCAAGTTATGGTGCTCCAGCGACTGCATCTCACCAGAGAAGAAAGGCTTCAGCCCTTTCCAAGATTCCCAACAAACAGGTGGGATTCAAATGCTTCTAAAGTGCCAGAGGCGACTGGGAAGTAAGTAATTTATGCCCAGAGGACATGGCATCTCCTGAGTGGCTAAGCCTAATTATGCTCAGACAATGCCACTATGAAAGGTCATTTCTGCCAGCCAGCCAGCCACCACAGGAAGATGCTGCACTAAGAGCAGGCCAGCACAGGCCATGAGCAGGACCGTTTGTAAAATGGATTCTTCCCTCTTCACAGGGTCATTTCATTCCCTCTCACTTTCCGGAGCATCTCCCCCGCCCCCCATGGAGCTGAAATAGTCTGTTTACTTCCTCATTCTTGGAGGAAGGGCTCCTATTGGCAGGAGTGCAGAAGGGGGGGGGGGCGGGGGGGAAGAAGGCAACTTTCACCTTTGTAGACCCTATACATTTAGTCTTGGCACAGATATGTTGGACTATATAAACATTTAATATCCAGAATACAGTCCCAAGCAAAGTACTAATACGGGGGAGGGGTCTAAGCTGCTCAGCAAAGTCCCTCAGTAAGATCAAGCATGTCACAGGAGCTACCCAGCTAACACTGCCTCACCCTACCCTTCACCCCCTGCACTGTGCAGTATGTACACGTCCCCCAACTGCTAAAACACTGAATTCCTGAAAACTGGGTGTTTGAATGCACTGGGCTGTCAGGAACAGATGTTATAATCCTCCCCACTCCTCAAGCTCCCAAAACTATACAGCCCATGCAAACTGCTTCCAGATCTGAGAGTCACTCTGGGAACAAGGAGAGATCTGAGAAGAGTCAGGGGCAGGTGGGAGCTGAAAGGAACCAGTGGTGGAGAGGTAATGGCTGGGTGCTTCCAACCCACTGCAGGTGGTCAGACAGCTGGGATGGGGGTAGGAAAAAGATCAAGAGCCTGGAAAGCAGCCAAGGACTGGGAGCAGCTGATAACAACTGAACTCTTCCTTGTGTCTGAAGGGTTAAAAGGGTTGAACAGAAGAAATCCAATTTGCCAGGCCTTGTTCTCTATCCAAGTCTTGCCTCCCAGCACCTTTGCAGCTTTAATAAGATTCCAGTTGAAAGCATCTGATGATTCAGCACCCACTCTCAAGAAGAGATCAAAGGTGGAGAAGCATCGCTCAGAAGGTATCCGTGCCTGAGTCTCCATCATTGAGGGGAGGACAAGGGAAAGGTTTGCTGGTCACTTCCCAGCCCTGACAGGAAGACCAAAGACTGGGCTATTCAGAAGCCTACCCAGAGGACACTCAGAACTGTCATCAAGGCAGAGACAAACTTGGTCTAACTCCCGTGACTGCGGATTTCTAAGCTTTTCAATGGGTTCATGAAGAGAGATCACGCTGAACAGTGCCAAGTGCAACGGCTTCCAGAGGAAAAATGCAGCCTCAACACATTTCACCAGAACTCAAAAGGCCTGAACTCAGCACAAGCACAGCCAATTCTCTCCTCAGCTAAAAAAAGGCACAACAGAGCTGACAGCAAAACGCATGATTCAACACAGGCCCCATTCTCAACATTCCCGATTCACAGAACTGTGCCATCAAACTAGTGTAAACACACTGACGTCACTCCTTCCAGCAGCAGAGCCAGCCTGCAGACGGCTCCACTAAGGGAGGCCCATCCTCAAGGGATGTAGCAGCCAGAGGAAGGAACTGCACAGTAAGGGGTTTTGCAGGGGGGATGGCAGGCCAAACAATGGTGCTTACACAGGCAGTAAGGACACTGCTTGAATATTCTCCCTGACTGAACATGTGGAAGTACAGACAGTACCTCCTCCGCAACTCATCTCTTCAGATCCCCACAGACGCACACTGCAGCAGATGGGCCACGAGCCTCTTTGCAGTGCAGCTAAAATACTTATGCACCATTCAGCTGAATTCAGACAGAGAATGGGACTAGCTGATTCTCAGATAGTCCTTCCCTCAGCACATTAACCCCTTTCTAAATACACCTTGTCCAGCAGGACTGTGTATCACTTACACAGGAGATGGGAAGTGGCCGAAGATGGAGTAAAGTAGAGGCCTTCCCAGCTCTGAGCAGCAAACCTTCATGCAATAAGCTGTCTCTCGGGAATCCTGTCTCTCAGGAGCAGAAAATGCCAGGACACAAGAAGGAAGAATAATTCTATTATTGAGCAGTACCTGACACCTGGGAGGGAAAGGTTCCAGTGGCATCTGCTGCTCCCCACTGCATGCAGCTCAAACTTTCTGAACCCTTCCAAAGCTTGTCACCTCTGGGCAGGGAGCAGGAGACTACGATTAAGCATCAACCGCCAGCATGTCTTTCATGAAAGAGCAACTCACCTCACTCTTCTCCCTCAAACCTGGATACTGGTTGGGCTCAGGACAGCCCACAGAGAGCAATTCTCAGTCCCTTCCAGAGGATGCAATGAGTCTCTGCATCTCTAAACCTCTTTCCCCTAAGAAAATATTTTAACAGTAATGCAGAACTGCCTAAGTTTCCATTTCTGCAGTGTGGGGATAAGATTGACCTGCTTGCCTTGCAGCTGGGAGCTTAATTCATTAACATTTTGTACTAACTGAGATGATGAATAAATGCATTGCCACTACTATACATTTTGATTTGATAGGTAGGATCTCTAGAAAAAAGTTGTGTGTGGGCTGGAGAAACTTGACACAATGGCTGACATTGTGTCAACTGTGTTTCTATGGCAATGTGTTTTAAAAATCGAGCAATTAGAGGTAGGGCTTGTCTACACTTAAAATGCTGCTCTTCTGCAGCTGTAGTGCTGCAGTGAAGACGCTACCAAACCAGACAGGAGATAGTCAGCCAGTGAAGTTAATCCACCTCCCCAAGGGGCAGCAGCTAAGTTGATGGGAGAGTTCTCCCGCTGACCTAGCACTGCCTCTACCAGGGGTTAGGTCAGTTTAACTGGGTCACGTGGGGGGTAGATTTGTCACATCCCTGAGCAATACAGTTATACCAGCCTGATTTCCTAGTGCAGAGCAGACCTTATTCTAACTAGGATAGAAATGTATAGGGTATATAAACCCTCCTGCTTCAGGGCCTAAGTCAAACACTAACTGGAAGTCAGGGACAGGAGAAACTACACCCATGGGCTGGTTATTCCATAATTGTTCATTACAGGGTTTCTTGCCCCTTCCTCTAAAGCAGCTAGTTCTGGATGCTGTCAAAGATTGGACTAGATGGACCACTGGTCTGAGCCAGTCTGGCAATTCCTGTGTTCCTATAGGCACAACACATAAACCTAGAAGTGGGCAAGTATCTGCAGAGAGCTTTAAATCCTTTGGGGAGACATCCTTGAGAAACACAAAATATTCTTAAAATTACTCATTCAGTAGCAGTTCATTCAAATACTGCTGTTATTGTTAAACTCATGCGCACTCTTGACAGGGCTGAGTTGCCCTCAAAGGCAGAGGTCTCTGGAATATCTACCAACACGGTTAGGCCTGAAACCCACTTGTTTGGTTCACTCTGCCTTGTGACAATGCATTTGGGTTTAGCAGAAATCTTGCTAGGGGAGGAAGATGGTGCACTGTTGCACGAAGCTGTTCACGATTACCCAGGGGTTCTTTGGTGTCTCACAACAGTTAGGTTTAGCTGCTCTTTGGGCACTTCCAATAGAGCCATAGCGCTGCTCTCCTCTTTCTGCTTACGTTTAGGGTATTCCAGCCTCAACTGAGCCTTGAAAGGGTTGTGTTTATTGTTACAAAGACCATGTGCGTCTCTGGGGACTGTTCTGTAAGACTATCACTCTAGCAGATCAATCAACTGTAACACTAGCTGAGGCAGAAGGTGCACATGGTGTTACAAGTACAATATAAGCATGCAAACAGACAAGTCGCAGAGCCTGAACACACGCGTGAGAAGTACACAGAGCAGACAGTCTGATGGTCTCACACTGAGCCCAGCCCCAGGGAGCTAGTTCTGAACAGGAAGTGTTTTCAGAATCCTTGTTCCCACCCCACCACATACATCCACCTCCCAGAACAAACCTTTTCTATTGCCTCCCTACATCATGTCCCTCAGCTGCCAGTGGTCAACGCACAGACCCAGCACATGGATGTCACCCAACTCAGTGTGCTCACACACTCCGGTCAGGATTTTAACTCCGCCATTCATCCCATTGCCTGCACCTGCAGCTCCATCCCACAGCAGCCAGACACAGGAGGGGGGAGACCTGCTGCCCCCCATAACAGTGCTACATTGTCACTTTCACAGCAGATGCGTCAGCATGTCAAGCTCTGACACCTTAAAGATCTGTTTGCAGACACAGACTGACCAGCACATTGTCCCCCATCCATGAGCCCCCCCGTCACTCCCCCCAGTGCCCCATTCCCCCTTGGTGCTCTCGACTCAGTGAGCTCATGCTGATGAGTCAGCAGTGTCCGCTCAACATTCACAAGGTGCCTGTGTAATGGGGGTGCAGGCACCAGCTCCTCCCAAACCCCCTGCCTCTAGTGTGACCCACAGCAGCACTAAGACACCTGAGGAACCAGCAGCTCTGGCCTTCAACACCCTTGAGCATGTCTCCACATCGCAAGGGGTAAACAGCAGGGAGAGCACAACACACCTTCTCCCCCATCACACCCAGGAACTCCCCGCTCCCCGCTCGCCCCC